>JAIUZE010068635.1:0-33025 GCA_022085475.1 Heliosperma pusillum | reverse complement strand
TTGTTCATGGTCATTGCAGGATTGGACACCGTCATTGTCGTGAATGGATGATAATATGTTGGATTCTTTGTGATCATCGCATGACTTGGCATGGTTTGTTTGTCGAGTCTCAATCTTATCAAACTTATACCGCTAACGGTGAAATGCAAGCCCTAGTGAGCGTATTCGGTTGCCTAAGAGTGTCTTCCCCGAGTCTTTGTATAACATGATGGATTCGAACTTGTACTTCATATGCTCTTATCATTATATATTGAATTGCCTATCTATCCTTATCGTATTTCACATGTATATCTATATATGCATGCTTCTACTTTTGTATTTCCTTTTATGTATGTTTAATGTGATATGGCTGGGAGAACCCGGAGTTACTCCCCAGTGATTGTGGCGTTCATGTTTTTCATGAATGAACAGGTTGCTTGCATGGATGGCTTTTTGCTTATGCTATTTTGGGTTCGGGTGTGAGCTAGCGGGCGTTGTCCCTGGATGAAACACCTCTAGACGTTGTTTAGCTAGTTGCTAATGACTTTGTCTTTTGTTAACACTTTGAGAGACTACGTCTCTTGTGGTATTTTTATTTAGTTTGTAATATTTTGACACTCCTCGTATTTTTCTATCTTGCATGTATAAAGGTTTTTAAAATACCGTATTTTCCGCTATATAATTCACATGCTTGTATGTTTTATATTTCCGCATTCGCGAGGGTTGTCACAGCTTCATGCGTGAGTAGAACACATGATTAGCAGAGTAGCTCATAACACTGAAATTGCCACAAAAAATTACAGGAGCAGAGTGAGACGAGACAGAGAGTTCGTGTTAGAGAGACTAAACCCAAGAAAGCTCAGATGTAGTATCTGCAATAGCACAGAATTCAGCCTCCGTCGAAGAACGAGATAAACCACGGTTTTTCTTAGAAGACCAAGAGACCAAGTTGCGGGCAAGATAGACAAGGTAGCTAGTAGTGGAAACATAATCATCTTTTGTCACCGGCCCAGTGTCACAAAATGCATGAAGATGAGTCGGACCAGAACGATGAAGCATGAGACTGCGTGTAAGAGAACCCTTCAGGTAACGTAGGAGCCGCTTAAGAGCAGCCCAAAAAGGAAGACAAGGGGATTGCATAAATTGAGCAAGCTTATTCACACTATGAGCAAGGTTATTCACACTAAACGATATGTTAGGACGAGTAATAGACAAGTATTGAAGACCACCAACAATAGCACGATATGTAGTAGCATTGTGTAAAGGAGTACCAACAATCATACAGAGGGAAGAATCATATGACAAGGGAGTGGGAGATCATCAAGCATGTGATGATGTTCACGTAAATTGTATACGTATTTTTGTTAACAAAAAATAGACTAGAAGACATGGGACGAACTTTAACACCGATAAAATATGACAAAGGACCCCAATCTTTATGGGAGAACCCGTCATACAAACTGGTTCTGAACCAAGAGACAGTAGAAATTAAAGTCACAGACCAATGACGATTATATCGTCAACGTAGACAAGTACATGAAGGAGACGGGGAAAGGACAAGAGGATAAAGAACGAAGGGTCAGCGAGGGAACCCTTGAACCCATAGGAAAAAAGATAGGACTTTAATTCCGTAAACCAAGCTGAGGAGCTTGTTTAAACCATAGAGAGCTTTAGATAATTGACAAACATATTCTTGAAGGTGCCCTTGCAAAAATGTATTGTTGATATCAAGTTGACGGAGATGCCAACCATGCGTTACTGCAAGAGATAATAAAACACAAATAGTAGTAGGTTTAACAACAGGTCTAAAGGTGTAAGAGAAATTGATACATGGGCGGTGAAATCCTTTGGCAACGAGTCGTGCTTTGTATTTATCAATGGTATTGTCAGGATTATACTTTATACAATAGACCCACTTGCAACCGATAACGTTTTGGGTTGGAGAATTAGGGACGAGTGTCCATGGTTGATTGTTTTGGAGGGCAGTGAACTCGGCGGATATAGCATCACGCCAGCGGGAATCAAGGAGAGCTTATTTGGTGGTGGTGGGAAGAGCAGTCAGATCATGAACATGAAGGGGAAGGCCCTATTATATTCGACATTTTTTAATAAAATAAACGATAGACCTTCTCACTTGCGATACATAATAAGAACAATAGTAGAAAAAATTAATTAGTACAATACGATTGTTGTAAAAATATTGTATTCAAATTTTTGTCTAGGAGTATTTGTATCTTGCTTTACTATTTTAATTATTGTTCATATAAAATGCTTAAATTAATTTAATGTATTAAACGTTTTAAGTCTTTTGTTTGCTTGATACATAATCGAAATAGAGATACAAATATAAAGTTGAATTATAGATTTGTATGTTAAAGGTTAAATGTTGAAATTAATTCACCTAAAATTATGAAGCCCTACGACAATTTGGTTTTCCCAAAAATTAGGGAATCAATGATAAGTATTTAAATGACTTCTCTTTTATAGAAAGAAGATAGGATTTCCTAGGGACGGATCACGGATGTATCCGTCTTTTTATTAAAACGGGTTAATATTATTTTTTATGGATAAAGGAACAATATTTTGTTCTTTCCCTATACATTTGATTTTTGTCTTACATAATTATACAGTTTAAATTGTTCTAAACTTAACGTGAATATGACCATCTTAATTGAGATTTTGTCTTTCGTAAACTTGCGCTACATTTTTCTTTTTTCACATGTTTTTTACGAGTATACTAATTTTAAACCAAAAAATGGATTATACAAAAGATATGACAAACAACATAATATTAAGATAATAATATTTTTTTTATCCCACTCAACTAGGCCATATAAAAATTAATTTTCGAGTCATTTTACACTTTAGACAAATATAATCGTCGGACTAATCGGACACTAATGGCTTTTTTACCTCTTGACCTCTTGTGTTAATTGAAGCCACAAATTTGGCATGTAAAGAAATGATAGGGTCCATAGCACGTGAAAATGGAACTTCTAGATATAGGAAGATACTCTTTAGTGAGCCGACCAAAGTATAGTATGTGGCAACCCTTAAACCTCCTGCCTCTTTTCTAATATGAATATGATTGCTCACTTAGCATTGGCGCACTGCATTCATACAAGTGAGACAATCATTTTTCGTCGTTTATTATACAATTTTGCCTTTATGTTTTTTTTCGCTTTTGAATTTCAAAAAAGTATGGCAAAAAGTAATCGATCTTCCACTTTTTTACTTGTTTTTTTCTATATAATAAAATTGCACAAATTCTCATTTATGACGGGACGATCTGTCGCAAGCTTGCGATGGGTCAAGTTCCCCTCACATAGAGCAAGTTGGGGAGCAAGTGGGGGGCAAATGAAGCCCCCCATTTGCCTTGCCACTTGCTCATTGTGAGGGGTGTTTGACCCGTCGCAAGTTAGTCGCCCCGTCACAAGCAAGATTTATTAATAAAATTGTTATAAAAGACTATTTTGTAATTTTACATATACTCTCTTAGTGGTCTTTTGGTTCAAACAGGTGCAATAAAATGAATTAAAATCTCATACTTCAACATCAAGGAATGAAATATGATCTCCATACCACTTAAACTTGTTTGGTAGGTCTATTTTTTATATTAAAGGGAGAATGAAGTTGCTACAGAGTTTTCAAAGTGTCTGCTCTAAATGAATTGATCAGGAAAGAGTGGAATTGTCGTGGTGAAGTTAAGGCTATGAGGTTGGGGGATATCTATGCAATTCATTGTGTAGATGATGCAGATAGAGAAGATCTGCTTGCAAGAACCTTTGTCTCCTTCCATGGGGCCTTAATGGTTTTTACAAGGTGGTTTCCTGATACTGTTCCTCGCACTGTCAGGTTCCCATATGCTGATGTTTGGGTAAGAATCTGTGGTCTCCCTTTTGAGTATTTGAACATGCAAACTGCTAATATTGCTGGACATCTCTTGAGTAGTCACTTTGAAGTGGAAGCTTTTGATCAGATTCCTAAAAATGATTATCTGCGTATTAAGGTGCGTCTTCAACTCAATGAGCCTCTAGTTCCTGGCTTCTTTCTTGCTCTTGACAGAGGGCATCTTCTATGGGTCCAGTGTAGGTATGAAGAGATCTTTAAGTATTGTATTCGTTGTGGAAAAGTTGGTCATAATTCTGCATGCTGTAAGGAAAGTATCATGTCAATTGTTTCAAGTGTAAATGGAATGCTGGATAAAGCATCTGCTAAGGGCTTTGCAGTATTCCAGGCACAGCGTAATCACACCATGTTTAATCTTGACCTAAGGGCAACTCCATCTACCTCTAAATATGTAAACTCAAAGGTTAGGTTGGGTGGCAGTATGAATGAAATGAATGATCTTGATCAAGGAAGGGGGGAAGAAGAATACATTATTGACTTTAATTTGGGTACTACTCCTGGGGGAAAAGTCTATCCGGGCATGAGATTTGCTGTGACATCCCAACCATTTGCTGGTCTTATTCTTTTTAATGTTGGTAGTGGAACTTATCCTGGTAATGC
This sequence comes from Heliosperma pusillum, assembly GCA_022085475.1. Classification (NCBI taxonomy): domain Eukaryota; kingdom Viridiplantae; phylum Streptophyta; class Magnoliopsida; order Caryophyllales; family Caryophyllaceae; genus Heliosperma; species Heliosperma pusillum. The sequence continues at coordinate 28,537 of JAIUZE010068635.1, read as the reverse complement.
TGGCAATTCTCAGAATGATATTGATATGAGTACTGATGATCCATCTGAAGGGATTAATGTCAATAATTCTGATGGTGCTGAGTGTAACCCACAAGCTAATGAGAACCAAAACCCTAATGAAAATCACAGCTCTTTGCCAAATCAGAACTCTGTTGTTGTGGGAGATCCTTACATTTCCTACTCAAACCACAATGGTCTTGCCTTCAGATACAACATGGATCTCCACATTCAGGAAGCAATTCTTAATCGTGTGGAGAGGGATTTTGAATGGGCCAAAATGGATGATGATAATAGGGGTTATAATCAGACTTTTGATCCTCCAATTCAAGCCCCTCCTGTTAATCTTCAGGCTGTCTTTCCTCAACCAATCATACCTTCTGATGGTCCTACTGCCTCTGAAGCACAAGCTGATTTAGATATTGAAATGGGTGTTAAGAGGAGCTCCAACTTCATTATTATTGATGATTCTTCTGACTCAAATTACTCTACTCCTGAATGGCCATTGATGAGCTCTAAATCAGAGTTTATTGATGCTGAACTTGGTATGGGAGCAGATGGCACATTTTACTCAGGAACTGACAACTCTGATAACCATGAAGCTATGGGTGATGAGGATGGATTAAACCTCAGTTTAGGTACATGTAATTTAACATTTCTCAGTGCAGGTATTAAGGAGTTGCCTTCTGTTGGTGACTCTATATCAAAAGCTGGTAGAATTGGAGCAGCGAGGTCAAAATCAACTGGTGCTATTCAAGTAGACTCTAGTAAGAGGGGGGATCTTTATGAAATTGTTGTTGCTACTATGGGCTCTATCAATAAGAAAAGGAAATGCAGGTCAGAGAATGGAGAAGCTGATATTTCGAAGGAAGCTATTCTTTCTGTTGGGCATGCCAAGTCATATCTCTATCAGTTAGCAAAGAAACAGTGCTCTTCCAGTAGCTCCTTTTCTTGCAACTTCAAGGGGGCTAAGGGCTTTGGATTTCATATCAAAATTGGTGATGAGGATGCAGATTTTCTGGTAGAAGATGTTGAGAGTGCTTCAGCTATGGAGGAGGTTCAGGGTGTTGCGGGGGTTAACCCTTCTCAACCCTCTCTTGGTAAATGATTGGCCTATCCTGGAATTGTAGGGGACTAAATAGCATGCTCTCCCCTACAATCCCTAAACTTAGAGCATTGCTAAACAATAAGTATTATGATTTTCTTTTTCTTTTGGAAACCAAGTGTGAAGTAGGTTATGTAAGTTCACTGTTTAAGTCGTCTGGTTTTGTAAAATCTTGTGGGGTTAATGCTGTGGGAGCTGCGGGTGGGCTCTGGGTGGGCTGGCGAGAAAACTTGGTGGTGAAGTGTATCACATCATGTTGCAACTTCATCATTCTTTTGCTTAATGAAAGTTCTTCTTTGTCGTGGTACTTGATTCTGTTTTATGGTGCACCTGAGTCGTCCGACAGACCAAACGTGTTTAATGCTCTTGAAAAGTGGCTCACTACTCTTCCATACCCATTCATTATTTTAGGGGATTTCAATCAGGTGGAATTTCATACTGACAAATTTAGTAAAAACAAGGTACTATTGTAGGAGCGGATATTTTTTGTAAATGGAAAATGGATAACAATTTAATAGATATTCCGTTTAAAGGACCTCGCTTTACATGGTGTAATAATAGAAAGGGCATTCACAGAGTTTACGAAAGAATTGATAAGGCGTATGGATCAAAAGATTGGTTCTCTTATTTTTCGAGCTCCGGGGTCAAACATTATCCTATTCAAATCTCTGACCACGCGCCAATAGAGCTCGATCTTAATCTTACGGTCAGTCAAAGGAGGAGATCATACAAAATAGAGTCGTGGAGTTTAGAGGATATGAATTGTCTATCTCTAATTAGGAATAATTGGTCTTGTTCTATTGAAGGTACTGCCCAATTCAGTTTAGCTAGAAAACTTTCTAGGGCTAGAAGTGTTATTAAAAAGTGGACATTGGATAGGAAAAAAGAATGGAATGCGAAATGGGAAGACTTTGATGAGAAATTAGAGGTTGCAATGGAGAACACTCTATCATCCGGGTGCGAATCTTTTCACGAAAAGGCGAATTCGGATGTAATAGATTTTGCAAAAGCAACGGCTCTTTTCTGGAAGCAACGCGCAAAAATAAAATGGAATATTGAAGGGGATACTTGTACTAAATACTTTTTCAAGTGGGTCAAAGGAAGAGCAGGTAGAAATTTTATTTGTGGAATCAAAGATCGAAACGGAGATTGGACATATGATGAAGATATTTTTGGAAACTTATTTCAGAATCATTTCTATGCCCTCTTCAACCCGGAAAATAATAATGGTAGCAGATATTCTCAGGTTGCGGGGTTTCGCTCTATGTTTCAGGAAATAAAGTCCAGAGTAAAAGAAGGTGATAAAGACTATCTCAATAAGGTCTTCTCTAGAAAGGAAGTCCGAAAAGCGGTTTTTCAATTAGGACCTTTAAAATCTCCGGGCCCTGTTGGTTTTCCTGCACTCTTCTATCAAAAATGTTGGCATTTTATTAAGTCGGACGTCTCCAACGCCGTGCTTGCAATTTTAAATGGGGGACAGGTGCTACAAGAGCTTAATCGTACTTTCATAGTACTTATTCCAAAATGCACTTCGCCTCAAATTGTTGAAGATTTCCGACCAATAAGCTTGTGTAACGTCATAATGCGTATTGTATCTAAATGCATAGCGAATCGATTATCAAGGGTTATGAAGTACTTAATTGGGCCATATCAGAATGCATTCATTAAGGGGAGGCAAATCTCGGATAATATTCTTATTGCTAATGAGTTAATTGACTATATAAATCATCACAAGTCTGGAAGCTCAGGTAGATTTGCTTTTAAAGCTGATATGAGCAAGGCGTTTGATCGGGTAAGATGGGACTTCATGGAAGGTACGCTAAATTGTTTTGGATTTCCCGAGCCCTTCGTTAAGCTTATTATGAGTTGTGTCAATTCTGTGTCATATGAAGTTCTAATTAACGGTTCTCCCATGAGACAATTTAAACCAGGATGTGGTTTACGTCAAGGTGACCCATTATCTCCTCTTTTTTTTATTCTGTGTATGGAGATTCTATCTCAAAATATCACTGCAGCACAAAATAAAGGAATTATTTGTGGAATCTCGACGGCAAGGAACTCACCTAAAATATCTCATCTTTTCTTTGCGGATGACGCAGTTTTCTTTTTAAATGATAAGGATGGGGCAAGCCTTAAACTTGCTAAGATTCTGAAAGAATTTTGTGAAGCATCTGGCCAAGTAATCAATCCAAAAAAATCTGGTGTTCTCTTTAGCCCAAGCACATCATTGCAAACGGCACAACAATGTATCAAGACTTTCAAAGTTTCTAATAGAAATGAGTTAGGAAAATATCTAGGAATTGAAACAGATTTTGGAAACTCAAGGAAAGAACTCCTGAATGCAGTGTTAGATAAAGTCAAAAGGAGAATCACCTCTTGGAATGCCATTTTCTTATCACCCGCTGGACGTCTGACCTTGATTTGTTCTGTTCTGTCCACCCTCTCAAATTTTACCCTATCGGTACTCAAAATACCGGTAAGTGTGGCAGATAGGATAAACTCCTTGCTGTCACATTTCTGGTGGACAGGGAATAAATCTTCAAAGACTATCCATTGGTGTAGTAGGAATTTTTTGAGCCTTCCAAAATCTGCAGGTGGTTTGGGTATTATAAATATAAGATGTACTAATCAGGCACTTTTGGGTAAGGTGGCTTGGCGAATAATTCAAGATAAGGAATCCCTTCTAAGCCAAATTTTCTATGATAAAATTATTAAGAATGGTGTTCCAACAGATCCTAACTCAATTAAGAGATGTACTCGGGCTTCATGGGGAAGAAGAAGCATAATTCATGGGCTGGAACTCATCATCCCACATTTAGGTTGGAAATTTGGATTCAATTCTAACTTAAATATCTGGAATGACAAATGGATTGCGGGTGAGGCCCCACCTCGCATTACATCTTTGGGATTTAGGCCGCCAAGCCAGGTGGAACAGTTGAAGATTAAAGACTTAATTTTACGCTCTTCTACGTGGAATTTTGAGGCAATAGAGGAACTTTTTGAACCAAACTGGGCTAATAAAATTGGGGCCATGCCAATATGTCAGTCGAGAAAAGAAGATTATTTATTTTGGACAAAAAATTCAACGGGTATATACACGGTTAAAAGTGGATATGCTCTTGCTCTAAATTCATATTTGGAGAAAAATAGTTCACACAAGGATCGACATAGAATTAATAATTCCAGTAGGAATTTTTGTAGGAAAAAACTATGGCACCTTCCTGTTTCTCAAAAATGGAAGACTTTTCTATGGAAAGTGGTTACAAACACGCTTCCATTAAGGGAGGAATTTCAAAAAAGGGACATTGCTATTGACTATTCTTGTTTGTTTTGCAAAGGAGCAATTGAGACGAGCGCCCATCTTTTTCGGGACTGTATTCAAATACAAAGGATTTGGGCCGCTTCCTCTCTGGGAATATCTGTTATAAATGATCATTTCATTGGGATTGAAGAATGGATAATCAACTGGTTCAATTATTTTGCGCTTTCAAATCAAGATGAGGAGTCAGGCATTGTTGTTTTCATCTCTATTCTATGGTCTATCTGGTGCGTTCGTAACAGGCTTGTATGGGAAGATCATATATACTCACCGCATTATTTTTTTCGGCTTCAAGAAAAGGAGGCTGATTTAGCTATTAAGGCTTTGGGTTATCTAAAAGATCAGGGAGAAATCGAAAATATCTCACGTGACAATGACGGATATGAAATGAGAGATAGTATTAGGAATTTTTATCCTTTCTTCATGGTCGGGAAGGAATCAGGATGCGCTATTACCCGCATAAAAGTTGATGCTAGTTGGGAATCCAACCTAAATGCTGCTTATGGATGGGTATCCTATGACGCCAATAGTACTTCTTTTTTCTCAAGCGCATCTAAAATCAAAGCTGAAAATGCATCACAAGCTGAAGCAATCGGTATTCGTGGAGTACTCCAATGGGGACTGGAACAAAGAATTAAACATCTTCATGTGCAATCTGATTGTCTGCAGGTTCTCAATCAATTAGCAGGAGTGGATCAAGCTCAACATACTACTGTTGATATCATTAGAGACATTGAAAGTTTGTTACCTTTCTTTCACTGTTTATGTTTTAGTTTTATCCCCCGCAACCTTAATAAGTTGGCACATGAGCTGGCTAAAGGTACGAGGGACTAGAAATAAGACGATAACTTTACTGCTGCCGAAAAAAAAAAAAAGAAGAAGAAGTTGGAAACCTAAGGAGAAACTGAGGGGTCATTTGGTTCAAAGTACTGGAATGAATTGTGAAACCAATATTTGTTCATAAGTGTTTTGTTGGATCGGAATGGATAGAGTAATAGTAATAGGTTGGAATGAATTTGAAACTTGTGTGTATACAAGAAATATGAGATTCCAATGGGGTGGAATTAGAGCTGGACAGTGGTGCAGGTCAGCCCGACCCACATTGCCTTGGTCCGCCCGACCCACACTGGCTTGATCCGCCCCACCGAGACATATTCTCTCTGACTCGTTGTGCTTAGGGGTGATAATGAGACGAGACAGCTCGCGAGCAGCTCGAGATCGGCTCAGTCAAAGCTCGGTCAAAGCTCGGCTCGTGCAGGCTCGGCTCGGGCTCGAACTCGGCTCGAGAGCTTAACGAGTCAAGCCGAGCAAACACTGGCTCGGCTCGAAAAGCTCGCGAGCAGCTCGGACTTGTGAAATTATATAAGATATTGCTCTTATTTTATAAAAATATTTTATCACGGTTATACCTCTGTATTACATATATCAAATGTCTCATTTTTTTCCAAATACTTTTACATATAAACTTTGCGCATTGTTATTGAAAGTATCGGAAGAAGAAAAAAAAATCAGAAAATCAACAAATATATAGGCTCGATTTGAGCTCGAGTTTGGCTCGAGCTCGCGTTAAAGCTCGCAAGCTTTTTCACAAGCACATTTTTTTCAAGCTCGGGTAAGCTCGAGATCGGCTCGAGCTCGAGTTTTAGTTTTCGAGCACAAGCCGAGCAAGGCCAAGCTCGGGCTCGGCTCGGCTCGTTAGCACCCCTAGTTGTGCTGGCCCGTCCAACCCGTGCCCAAAGCCGGGTTGCTCCCGGGCACCCTTCTCCCTTGCCCACACCCCCAGCCCGCCCAACCCATACTTGTCGGCGCCCATTTATGCTCTTTTTTTCCCAAGCGGGACAGTTCAGCCGTTCAGGGTCACATATTCTCCAACATGTAATCCTCCAGCCCGTAGTGTGGGCTCGGGCTCCCCTCCCCCTAACACAGCCCAGTTTTAGCCCGGCCTGGTCTGGCACATTGCCCATGTTTTTGTGGAATGAAATTAGAATCCATTGGGTATCAATCTCCATTCCAAAAGCCTCAATCCAGACAATAGAATGAATTGAAACCATTCTAATCCACTGCAAAAGCTCCAGCCAATGAAATTTTAGGGGATTAGAATGGAGTTAGAGTCTATAAAGTATCTAACTTCACTCCAAAACAAGCCAACAAAACACTAGATTTGTCCAAATCCATTCCAACCCCATCAACCAAACACCTCCCTGGTTTTATGGGATGGTCTATCTTAAGACGACCTTTTGGTTTGAAATAAAGACAGGAAATTTGTAACCAGTTTACAGGAAACTGTGACCACTTGTGAAAAACAAGTTATCATTAACTGTAACACTAACTGAACCATTGTGGTTACATTTGAGCATAAAATGATTATAAAACCTCGTCTTTATTTTAGATAAATTTGGGACAGCTGAATTTGTTTTATTCAACTTTATACATATTTTGTATTTAGGTATTTGATTTATTCTTATTTATACTTCTACTGTCTCACTGAATTTTTTATGTTCACATTTTAAGTGGACGTAACCACATTTGTGTGATCAAATATGATTTAGGTTCCGTAAACGTAAACTTAATTTTAGCTAGCGGGTAAAATTTAATAGCACAAAATGTTTATTTATGTTGGTGTAATAGTAGCAATAATGTAAGTATGTATGTTGGCTTAGTCAAGTTGGTGTTGTTATTTTTTGGTTAGGGTCGGTTGGGATCAGAGTTATGGTTTGTATTTTATTGCATGCAGTGACTCAATCTAGTACTCGGACGAGTAAGGTTACTCGGCCGAGTACGGCTAATACTTAATCGAGTAGAGTGGCTATTTGGTCGATTATAGAGGGCACTCGATCTAATAGGGTGGTACTCGGTCGAGTAAAGTGGTACTAGGTCGAGTAAACCTGTATATTTTGCTTGTATCTCGGTCTTTTGCATTCTCGTTTAATATTTTATGAAATCGAGATAGAGGAGCGATGATATAGACTCGGGAAAAAAAATACAAGAAAAACCGAGAAGAAGGAAACTCAAGACGGGATCGTAGGTATCATTTGAAAAGTAATCGAGTCAGGAGAGCCGGTCAGAGGTTGACACATAGATGGCCGACCGGCCAACCACCTGCTCCCCACACCTCCTCTTATTCCCTCGTGCAGCTCCCCCTAAGAAGGGTCCATAGTAGAGCTGGACAGCGGGCCGGGCCGAGCTGGAAGCGGGTCGGGATGTGGGAGAGGGAGCCCGAGCCCGCACTGTGGGCCAAAGGGGTGCGGGTTGGACCAGGCCGGGCTAGGGATTTGGTGGCACTGGACCGGCCCGCGGGAAAAAAATGACTAAAAATGGGTGCGGGTCAGTGTGGGTTGGGCGGGCTGGAGGTGTGGGCCGGGGAGAATGGAGCCCGGGGCTGGCCCGGTTTGGGGGAGCGGGTTGGGCGGGCCACCGTAGTGGGCTAGTGGGCCAGAGAAGATAGAGCTCGGTGGGCCGGGTCGGGCCAGTGTGGCCCGGACCGACCCGCAATTGTGGCCAGTTCTAGTCCATAGTGAGCCACCAGACCACTGGTCAAGCAGTGGGGTGACCACCTTCCCTATTCTCTCTCATCTCTTCTTTTTTTCTCGTGGGAGCTTGGCAAATGAAAGTCCCCAGCCGCTAGACCGGCCGACCGGCTGGTGGTCAGATTTTTCGCCGACCTCTTCCTTTCCTCATATAAACGCACACATCATCTAGCCTTCACCACCACCCGGTCGACCGACAACGTTGCCATTGGCTGGTGGTCGTTTTGTTGATTTCTTTGTTTGAATTTTTGGGCTCGACCCCGGTGTGGTGACCGACCAAGACCATGTGCCCGGTTTTGATTTTGCGCCCTTGTGAAGACCTCCCTTGTAATTTTTAGTATGAAGATAATGTTTACGGAGATGTTTACGGGGGCCCACTTATTTGAACAAAACCTAGACTTAGATTAGTTTAGTTAGTTTAATCTCTCCTTAAGTAGTTTAACCTTTCGTCAATTACTCTTTAATAATTAGGTTTAGATTTAGTCTTCTAATTGGATTTCTTGGGTTGTAATTTGAAGATTGGTGACAAAGTATTTATCTTTATTCAAGTTTTCTCTTTTATGGTTCATTTATCTTCCTTAATTAGTTTGTAAATTTCTTAATCTTCTTTAATAATCTAGTTAATATAATTTCACTAAAAATTTGTCTTATTTTATCATGCCTTGTCTTAATTTCTTGCTTTATTATTCCATGTTTTTTATGTTGACTAGGATTAGTGGGGGATTATGAGCATAGATAAGGGTTAATCTATGTTTGTTGGGTTAATTTATTGATTACTTGTCTTACTCATATCTTATGCATGCAACATGTTTGATGGAATGCTTGTGTTGAACTTGTATGAGTCCTACCCTTGTTAGCGCATATCCGTAAGATCGAAAGCCTCGAATGTTTCTAGAACGGCATGCATATATATAGAATGTTTAACCTAGTGTACGTGAGAGCTAACTAGGATCGACACGAGGAAGAGTTGTAAGATCGAGAGCCTCAATTCCTGTGCCTAAGCGAGACTACCCTTCAACTATTGACCCAAATCTCTAGAACCCTATTGATCCATATGAACCCGTTGATCATAATCTTCTTTTATTGCTTGTTATATGCTCATCATAGATTAGTCTTGTTCCTTATTGCTTGCATTTACTTTATGTTTTAGTTTAGTTTTAAACTCATTTTTATATCGTGACAACCCTTTAGCATAACTAGTCTAGACTTTGCATTATTAATCACCCACCGTCTCATGGACCGACCTTGAATTGCGCTTGCTAGTCTTGGTTACAAATAATTGTTTGATTTGGGCGTGATGACTAAGCCCTTATCAAAATGGCGTCGTTGTCGGGGACAGTGTTGTATGTTTGAATTGCTTGTGTGTTTAGTTTAATTGTGTTTCCTTGCCTTGTTCCTCAAGGTCGTTCCTATAGTTTTTGTGTAGTTTATTTGTTTGTAGTAGCCATATGCATAAGCTTCAATGATGATACGAGGTTTTCAACAAGAAGATTATGGACAAGGTGAAACTTTTGGCTATGACTTCCATGAGTGTAGAGAGTTGGTTGAGCAAGATAACATATTCTTATCCTACAACTAACTTAATGAAAGCCTAAGCTATTACCCCAACTCTCCTTACGAAAGATCTCATGTCCAACCTCCACAACAACACCATTTCAAAACTCCTTACAACATCAACAAAAACATCCTCCCATTTCTCACAACAAGAAACTAATCATATCCTTGATACGCAAAACACTGTCTTCCAAATGCTAAAGGAATGGATAGGAAGCCCAAGTAAGGGATATGGTTCTTCATGACAGTGTGGCCCGTTAGAGTATGTTGGCTACTCAATTGGGTCAATATCAAGCCGACCAAGATCAGAGCTTGATTTAGAACAAGAGGGAAGTAACATGATGGATGATAATGAGGCATTTTCCCTTGCTTGTTGCCATACACCCTCAACAAATGCTATGAAAAAATACTTATGCTCCCTTTTGGGGATAAGGTTTTTTTATTATAAGGATGGTAGTGGTGGTGATAGTGATGATGATGATGATGATGATGATGATGATGATTATGATGAGGAGGAGGAGGAGAAGGAAGAGGGGTGAACAGTTTCTTGTGAGCCAAACACTAGTCTAATTTCCCCAATATACCGGAATATCTATGATGATGGGGAAAACCTTTCGCTAATTTCTCCTTCCAAAAATCACATGTCCATGGAAGGGGTGTCGAAATTAACACTAGTAAAGGTGAAAATGATCAGGGGAAAAATGAGGATGATGAAATTGGATTTGTCATATTTGGAGAATTGAGGATTTAAGAAAAAGACTACAATTTTGGTAGTTTTAACCACGACTTTGAGGTTATTTAGCCATCTTCTTCGAAAATGGTGTGAGTTATAAGGAGGACTAAGAGAAAAGTGACATATGTGAAAATGAAATGACCTTAATAAAGATATATTAACCTCTTACCTCTACAATCGTCTCCTTTTAAAGGAAGTATGATATCCCCGTACCTCCCTGAAGGGTTGATAGAATACTTTCCTAACATCATAGATTCTCAAGGTGAGGACAAAATTGAAGCCTCCAAAAGAGCATGATTCATATTTTCTTCCTTACATTGACAAGGGTTGTGGGGTGGTAGGTTTGGAGCATCGCAAGGGCTCAAGTGCTAAGGGTAAGATGAATGTGAGGACACTTAGCAAGCTCCTCTTATGCTAAGATGGCCTGACTTTGTGTTCAGATGGTCAATATCTTATTTGTGCCTATTTAAAGCCCAATCTCAAGCCTTTGACTAATTCCTGAGAGCTTTAAGCGGCATGGATAATGTCAATGACGATTCCAAGGCCTAGGAGTGTGTGACTCCATGTAGGTGGATTGGTTAACATCTAGCCCATGGAAATTTGTGAGCTTGTTTACTCTTCTTTCACTCTCATTTTTTTGCGTTGCATTTGCATTTACTTTGTGATTTTTTATCTCATGTTTCGCACTAGTGATAATGTTGAAGTTGGTTTGGGGATATTGAAAGTCACATCATGACTTGCATAATATTGGTCACTGGTGGCCTAGCCTCCCATTTTTGCACAAGAAATTAAGTTTTCTTCGGTTTGGGGAGATTAGATTACAAATGAATAGGAGTCAATCTTAATTAGCTCTCTAGCATGCATCACTTTATTATAATTGCATTCAAGTAGTTCATATTTAATTATATTATATCATGCTTGCATTAAGGTATTTCATATAATAAAGTTCATTCATATTGCATTTAGATAGGTCATTTGCATTTGTACATAATTTATCGCTTTCAAACTATTTAAAAAAACTCAAAAACAAGTTCTTCATTTTCCAAATTTTAAAATCCAAAAACATGTTTTTACTTTTAAATTATCCAAAAATCGTAAAATATGTCTTTACTTTTAAGAAAATTGTCAAACATCCCAAAAAAAAAGTTTTTTGTTCCTTTTAAATAGTCCTATTTTGTACAGTTTGGACAATGTAAATTCCTACTGTGGGGGATGATAATTTATATTCCAAATTTCATAAAAATTGAATATTTTCAAAAAAAAAAAACCATGTTTTTCATTTCATTGTTTTTTCTCCAAAAATATTGAAAAAACTTTGAAAAGAAAAAAGTATTAGTTTAGAATGTATGTGTTTGCTTATTTTCTTTATGGTATTCTCCTTTCATAAGTACATCATATCATTTGAGACCTGCCTAAGAGAACATGAAGGTCATCGCAACATCATCGTTCTAATCTCTTTTCCTTTCCCTTTTCTTTTTCTTTTATCACATGAGAAGATTCGGGGTTGCTTATTGATGATGATGATGATATGTATTTAGAGGATTTGGCGGTTGCGTATCTATGTGTTGATTAGGATATAGCATTAGTATTGTGTGACATTTAGATTAGTTGCATCCATAATTAGATTGCTTATAATTAGATACATTCATATAGTCTTATTAGCATGCTAGTTTGCCTTGTATATATTGTATTTAGAGTCTAAATTATTTGCATTAATGTTTTAAAAAAAAAATGCAAAATGTTATGAGCCTTAATAGACCGAAATTTCATTCTAGTTTTCAATTTTTTGTGAAAAGAATGGTTTTTAAACAGATGAACCAACACTTTGGCATTGTGCATAGTCCGATTTTGTGTCATGGGCGTTCGAAGGGTGAATTCTATATTTCCATTTGTCCACCTCTCCTGATGCGATGTTTCTTTGACTAACTTGACCCTAGGTGACTTTCTATATTTGGCGAAACCATATCAAACCACAAAAACCTACCCATCACTTATTCCAATCTAAGATCACAAAAATTTGCAACTCCACAATAAGTAATGAATATTTTCCATCTTTTTCAAACTTGTCCAAAAAGTAATTACCTCCAAATTCAAGAAGATCAAACAAAAAGAACAAAAGAAATGACAAAATCAAAACCAAGAAAAATGAAAAAAATGACAAAAAAATGAAAAAAGAAAAGAAAATAATAAAAACTTTGAGGGTTTGCATCTTTCCGGTTTACCACTATGAAGTAGGGGTGTGCATCGGTCATGTGAAAGGAATATAGTGGTGGTGAGTCGACCCTCGCCCTATCGAAATAAATTCAAAAACAGGGGTCAAAATTCTTCTCCTAATAATATGTTTGCTAAGAATCATTAAACATCCTATTCATTTCTACCATACCGCCAATTTTAGTTGGTACGACCCTAGTAGAGTCATGCCCATCTACAATGCATCTAATGTCGGCGATGATATCGCTCCATCACTGCCTTACCCCTTGGCAAGTCCCAAACCAAGATTAGAACAAGCACAATGAAACTGGGTCGGTACTTATTTGAGGAAAGTAGCATTTCTCATACCTTGGAAGAGGTTTGAGGCTCGCTACTTATTGGAGGAAAGTAGCATTTCTATTTTTGAAGAATCTTTCATATGCTTGTTTACGTGCTTAAGTGATTTCATAGCCCGCATTTTTTTTTTGCAATCCTCCATTTGCCTTCCAAGAGAACACCGCCCTCATAGTGTTTCGTTGTGAGTAAAAGGGATGGAGAAGGCTCGTTAATTGCCTCTCATCAGATATTTTTTAGGTTAGAATAGTAAATAAAGGTCTTTGCATTGTTATTTACTTACTCGAGGACGAATAAGAGTTTGGTTTGGAAAAATTGATATACTCCAATTTTTTTCGCATTTTACCCCTTCTCAAGTCTCATTTTAAGAATTAAATATACTTTTCAAACCCTTTTTTTCTCTATATTTGGCTTCTAACTCAGTCTTTTACATTCTCGTTTAATATTTCAGGAAATAGAGTTAGAGCAGAGATGATTAAAGACTCGGGAAAAGAAATGCAAGCGGAAACGAGAAGAAGGCAACCCAAGACGAGACCATGGGTTTCATTTACACAGGAAGCGAGTCAAGAGAGCGGGTTCAAAAGCTAGGACGAGTAAGGAGGCGGAAGTTACACACACCCGACTGACCAACCAGGCACCTCAGGATCGGCCGCTAGCCACTTGCTCTCTAGACCTCCTTGTCTTTCCTCGTGCTTCAGCCACCAAAAAAAGGTCCCCGGCTGGCCCTCAGGACGTTGGTCAACCGGCTTGGTCACCACCTTCCCCATGCTCTCCTCTCCATTCTTTCCCCTAGCCCCAACTCGGCAAATGAAGGTCCGCAGTGGGTGGACCAGCAACCAGCTGACCGGCTGGTGGTTGGGTTTTTCCGTTGGCCTTATTGTTTCCTCCTCTTTGCGCACGCAGAAGCTAGCTTTAGCCATTAGCTCGTCGACCGGCGGCCTAGCTGGTGGCTAGTGGTTGTTTTGTTGATTTTCGCGTTTTTCAGTTTTTGGCTCGGCCGGCCAAGGGCCATGTAGCCGGTTTTGATTTTTGCTCCCATGTGAAGACCTCCCTTAGTCCCTTGTAATATTTAATATAAATAGAGTGTTTAGGGAGAAATTTACGAGGTCCTATTTATTAGATCAAAACATAGACTTAGATTAGTTAATCTCTCCTTAATTAGTTTAATATTTATTCAATTAATCTTTAATAATTAGTTTTAAATCTAGTCTTATAATTGGATTTCTTGGGTTGTAATTTAAAGAATGATGATAAAGTCTATCTTTCTTAATTAATTAGATTGAAGTTGTCTTTTATGGTTCATTTATCTTCCTTAATTAGTTGGTAAATTTCTTAATCTCCTTTTATTATCTTGTTAATATTTGCTTTATTTCAGTACTTACTTGGCTTATTCTATCATCCCTTGTCTTAAATTCTTACTTTGTTCTGTCATGTTTCTTATGTTAATGTGTTAGTAGTGATATTTCTAAGGATTAGTGGGGGATTATGGGCATAAAGGGGTAATCTTTATTTGTGGGGTTAAATTGTTGATTACTTTTCTTACTCTTATCTTATGTATACAACATGTTTAAGAAATGCTTGTGTTGTACTTGTATGAGTCTTTCTGGAACTGCATATAGTCGGCATGTAGGACCTAGTTTACACGAGAACTATCTAGGGTCGACATGTGGAAGAATTGTAAGATAGAGACCCTCAATTCCCGTGCCTAACTGAGACTACCCTTTGTCTATTGAACCAACTCTCTAGAACGCTATTTCTCATATGACCTCGTTGATCCTAGTATTCCTCTATTACTTGTTATTTGATCGTTTTAGATTAGTCGTAATCCTTACTGCTTGCATTTGCTTTACGTTTAATTTATTTTTAAACTCATTTTTATATAATGACAACCCCTTAGCATATGATGATCACTATTTATTTACATATTTTATGCTTCCCTTAAATACATATGACTCGATTTATTGTCTTTCCTTGCTTGTTCCTATGCTATTTTAGCTAGAATATCGATTATGCCGCTTCTATTATGTTTTAATGCAGATTGGATGCATTTGGAGCTTTTTTGAGTTGATCTCGAGCATAGCGGAGTCAGATCGTAGAAGGTTTGGCACGGGAGTCGAGAGTGGGGGAGAAGAAATGAAGAAAAACGAAGAAACGAGCCATCTGAAGGATGCTCGATCGAGCAACATCACTTTGCTCGATCGAGCAACCCAGTGTTTGCCAGCTTTCGGCTTTCCTAAATTAGTTTAACCTAGTTAATAATATTATTATTTTAAAAGGAAAACTCGTCTTTCACAATTAGGTACGCTTTAATATTAGAAACTCAATTTTGTTTGCTTTGCTACTGGATTAATTCATCAAGACTATTATTTTTAGTTCAAGCTTGTAATCGGTACTCTTTAATCTTCCTTTGTTATTCAATTAGTTACTTTCTAGTTCTTTAATTATTCTTTGTCAATCCTTTCATTATTGTTAATCATGTTTACTTTATTTATTATCGTTCTTATTAATATCGTCATGAGTAGCTAAATTCTTTTCTAGGGTTGAAAGGGGATCTAGGATTGTTAGAAGGGATATACTAATTGATTGAATTGCAATAGCATGGTTATCGTTTGATTATCGTTTTAATTCTAGTTGTTTATTTACTGGCCATGATTAATTAACTAGTCTCGCAAATTAGGATTAGCACCGACCGGGTTAAGACTAAGATAGGCTACGATAATTGAATAGAACTCGTTTAATGATAGGGATCGCATGTTAGATTGTAGATCTAAAGGGCATAATTGAATCGACCGATCTTGTGACCTTAGATAACTTTATTGCATGATAGTTGATTACACCTTTATCCCTGAATAATAATCCTAGTGAACCTGAGACCCTATACCTTTTAATCTTATTGATTTCAACCTTTTAATATTATTATTTGCTATTAGTTTAGGAACACAAATCATAAACCCACGAAATTGTTTCTATAAGAGACGAACCTAGTTTAACAGATTAGATTACTACTGCCTCCCTGTGGATTCGATACCTTACTTACCGCTGACTATTAGTTAGTAGTGAATTAGGATTACTTTGATTAAGATGACACGACTTTACCCTTATCAGCATAATTAGTTCATAATTTGCATTATTAATCACCCACCATCCAGTGGACCGACCTTGACTTGCCCTTGCTAGTCTAGTTTAAAAATAAATTTTTAATTTGGGCGTGACGACTAGCCCCTTCTCATTCTCTTTTGTTATTCTTGTAGTAAGTAATTCTTTTGTCAAACTCATATCTTTCAAGGGTTTTTGTTATGTGTAATTATATAAGTCATGTTAGATTGTTTAATTGGGGGAACTAGTATTAATTGTATTATCATATTGTGTAGGTAGTTGAGATTTCATAGAAGATGAATTTTAACTTTTTATTGCTTCTGCTTGTTTGAGATTTTAGATTTAATAAGGTAGGATTCCTACTCAGTTTATGTGTATATTATTTATTGAAGTGTTGTGATATGATTGTCTCATGTTATCGACGTTTGGGGAGATGTTGTGATTATGGTGATATGGATTGTGCTTGATTGTATTTGTCCTATTGAAGTGTTGTGATATGATTGTGGCATGTTATCAGCGTTTATATGGAGCGATTGCGGGAGACCGCCTCCATGACTTTGTGGGTCGCTTCCCATGGCTCCTGCCATGGAGAAGACAATTCACGTGATTATGACTTGGTATGGGGGTGACCTTCTGCGGTATGGCCCACTGTATCTACGTCATGCCCTAGACACTGCGATCTTCTTGTTATTGGCACCGCGATTTATGGTTTTCGATGTGCTTGTTTATGGCATCGTCTGTGTGCTTCGGGATAGCACCAAATATCTATGATGATTATAATGTGATTTCATTTGATGTTTGTTATGTACATGTGAACTAACCTTTGCTTGCTTTTGAACCTATCGTGATCCATTCGATATTTCCGCTGAATGGTGATTAGTTGATTAAGAGGAGATTTTTTTTGTTGATGTCCTATCTTTGGATCATGTGAACGGGTAAGGAAGTGGATCACCTAGCGAGTCTTTGTTTTTGGACTTGGTGTTGGACTATTAGTTATTTCAGTTTTGAGTCGTATTTCTTGTGTATGGATTGTTTTTTATTGAACTTGTTATTTCATTTAAATAAAACTCTTAAACTTGTTTGACATTGACAATTTCAGGTTGCTTACAACCTTGGACGACCGAGATAGCACCTCACCTTACTTGGGAAAGATTTCACCAAAAAAAAAGCAAACCTTACTTGGGAAGGTCTTGCTAAAGGCCCCTGGGTAAGTGAGGGTCCTAAAAAGTGATATCAGAGTGTATTTGATTTCATTATCTGATCAATAGAGTTAGTAATTATTAATCTTATGCTAGTTTAGATTTTTGACTCGGTTTGCTTAATAATCTAGATTAAAGTAGCAACCTTTATCTACATAATTGATTCAGTGTATCATTATCTTGGTTAAAGAAGAGATTAAACATACAATTGAATTATAACTGCGTGGTTGTAACTCTTGTTCTATTAGTTCCTTTATTCATTATTGCTCTCGCACGCTCGTGTTGGAGTATTTGAAAGTTAGGGATGGTCTTTACACTAGAAGGACAAGGGATAGCTTTGAAATGACATAGATGTAGGCTGTGTTTGGCAGCGCATTTCAGGTATCTTTTTTCATCGAAGTAGCTTTTTTGCCAAATATTTCAGGTAGCTTATTATCTTAAAAGTGAAAGTAACATTTTGTAGCAAATAAGTTACCTGAAATGAACTGCTACCTAGGTCCTACGGAAGCATTTGAAATTTTAGGTACCTGATTTTATTTTCTCTACCTTATTTAACCTTCAACTTGTTATACTCCCTCCGTCCCGGTCATTTGTTGTCCTATTTCTTTTTTAGGTCTCTCAATCATTTGTTGTCCTTTCTATATTAGGAAATTTATATATGATTAATTTCAACTCCCAATATGACTATTGTCCACTTGTTATCCACTAAGTAGAACCAACAATACTCTTCTACTCTTTCCTCGGTCTTTTTGCAAAAATGAAATGACAAGAAATGACCGGGACTTGGAGTATTATTTATTATAACCATGTCTATTTACGTTATTTTACCACATATGATGCGGGAGCACTAGAAGAAAATGAAAATGAAGTCTTGATTAGTCGAAATGTAACTCACATTTATGAACGTTTCAAAATGGGCTCAAATCAAGTTAACATGATAACATGGAGGAAGGACAACAACACAATTGGCAGCAGCTAATTACTGTTTTACCAATTTGAATAAAATAGTGTGGTGATCTTATTATAATAAGGTAGTGTTCACACTATTTCCTAATTTCTATCTAGCTATTTTAAGATAAGTACTAGTAGTATAAATACCTAGCATTGTAATCTGAATTATTCACACAATTGAGAATTAAATTCAAGTTATTACTTGATTGTTGTTATTAGCTTGAGAGCTTTAACTTCTATTATTTACTTCTTGCGAGAGAGAAATAATAAACATTTTTCCTTGCGAGGTTGAATTCGTGTGTTCTTGATATCTTGCGAGGTTGAAAGATCATACACAAGTTGGTCAAGTTGTCTTGCGAGATCACTTGATTAATTCAAGTCTTAGTTGAGTGATCTTGCGAGATTGTCTTAGCTAATTCATATATTTTATTTTTTATTCGTTCCAACACATATAAAAACCACAAAAAATACAGTTAATTCCGCTGCAACATAAATAGAGAAAACAAAATAAACATTCCGTTGAATTGTTCAGTTTAAAACCGAGCAGTTTTACAACAATTTGGTTACCAGAGCTAGTTTTTGATTTGTTTCTTAACAAATCACTTCTTGGGAGGACGTGACAATGCCAGAGAATACAGAATCAAGTGGAGATAACACATCGTTTCAAGATCAATTGAACGCGATGAATGGAAAAGTGGATGACCTAGGCTACACATTAAAAGAGTTCATGGAGATGTATAGCCAAGATCCAAAAGGTCATGGTATGATACCGAGTAGAAGTAGGTATGGAGAGAGTTTAGATCCGGAAAAGGAAAGTGTGATCTCCAAGAACAAGAAGGAAAGAAGAAACGATGATGACCGAGGCATAAAGCTTGACATACCTGATTTCAATGGTGATTTAGATCCGGAGAAGTTTATGGATTGGATTAGACAAACGGAACAAGTCTTTGAATACAAGGAGTATGATGAGCATAAACAATTCAAGGTAGCTATTCTTAAACTTACTAAATATGAATCTTTATGGTATGAAAACTTGAAGAAACAACAAAAGAGAGAAAAGAAGAGTAAGATCGATACTTGGGAGAAATTGAAGAAACACCTAATGAAGAGATTCTTTTACCTAAAGATTATGAACAAGAGAACTACCTAAAGTTGCAAGCCTTATCACAAGAAAATTTGTCCGTGGAAGAGTATATCAAGGAATTTGAGAAGATGACGATGCTTTGTGACCTAGAAGAAAAGAAAGAGCTTAGAGTTGCAAGGTTCATCAAAGGACTCACACCCTCACTTTCTAATAGGGTTAAGGTACAAATCTATGAAGGGTACGATGATGTATGTCGACTAGCCCTAAAATTTGAGAAACATGACAAAGCAAGGAAACCTAATGCTTATTCAAGGAGTACAAGTGTTAGCACAAGTTCTTATTCTAAGCCAACACCTAGCAAGCCTAAGGAGACCATAAAAGAGGATGTGAAAGACAAAGGAAAGGGATTAGCCGTGGAGCCTAGGGGTGGTTCATTGAGGCGGTGTTTCAAGTGCCAAGGCTATGGGCACATAGCAAACGAATGCCCACAAAAACGAGCACTTACCATTCAAGATTTGTGTGGACTAGTTCCTGAATTTGTCACGCCTGAACAGATTTCCAATATGTCCGAAATTGACAAAAGTGAAGAAGAGGGAGTGGCTTATGATGTTGATCCATTGAGTGAAGAAGAATGCTTGGTTATTCGAAATCTTCATGTGGAAACAAGCCCAATTGAGGTTGATCAAAGAGAACAAATCTTTCACACTCGATGTAAGGTTCATAACAAAATTTGCAATCTTAGCATTAATAGTGGTTCTTGTACTAATGTGGTGTCCAAGGAATTGGTTGATGAGCTAAAACTTCAAACGAGAAACCATGGGAAACCTTACAAGTTACATTGGTTGAATGGAGACAATGGTATACAAGTAAGGAAGCAAGCTTTGCTTTCTTTAAACTTGGGACCTTATAAGGATGAAATTTGGTGCGATGTGATTCCTATGAGTGCGTGCCGTATTCTATTGGGACGACCATGGCAATTTGATCGAAAGGTTGAGCATGATGGGAGAACCAATGTGTATAGCGTGACTAAAGGTAAAACAACATTCAATTTAAAGCCTTTACCACCTAAGAAGGTCAAGCAGTTGAAATCAAATAAGGGAAGCTTATTCATGGAGGCTCAAAAGGTTGAAGAGGCGTTGGCTCGTGGAGAACCAACATATATTTTAATGGTGCGAGATTTAGATGCAAAAGAACAAAGTGACAGCCGTGAGGTTCAAGGGCTGTTAAAAGATTTTTGCGATGTCTTTCCCGATGATTTTCCAAAGGGACTACCTCCTCTTAGAGGTATTGAACATCAAATCGATCTAATTCAGGAGCTTCGTTACCAAACAAACCGGCTTACCGTTGTAATCCCGAGGAAGCAAAGGAATTGCAAAGGCAAGTGCAAGAGTTGATCGATAGGGGTTATGTCCAAGAGAGCCTAAGTCCTTGTGTCGTACCAGCTTTGTTAATGCCCAAGAAAGATGGGACATGGCGAATGTGTATCGATAGTAGAGCGGTGAATAATATCACTATCAAATACCGCTTTCCTATGCCAAGATTGGATGATATGTTAGAGGAGTTAAGTGGATCACAAGTGTTCTCTAAATTGGATTTGCGAAGTGGATATCATCAAATGAGAATCCGTGAAGGGGACGAGTGGAAGACGGCGTTCAAGACTAAGCAAGGGTTGTATGAATGGCTCGTTATGCCATTTGGTCTTTGCAATGCTCCAAGTTCGTTTATGAGATTGATGAATGAGGTGCTAAGACCGTTCTTGAACAAGTTCGTCGTGGTGTATCTTGGCGATATTCTGATTTATAGCAAGAACAAAGAGGAGCACTTAGAACATCTTCGTGCAGTGTTTGATATGTTACGAAAACATAAGCTATTTGGGAAGATGGAGAAGTGTACGTTTATGGTGCCTAGTGTGGTGTTCTTAGGGTACATTGTTGGCAAGGATGGTATAAGCATGGATCCATCCAAAGTAGAAGCTATAAAAGTGTGGCCGGTTCCTAAGACAACAACTGAAGTTCGTAGTTTTCATGGATTGGCTTCGTTCTATCGAAGGTTCATTCAAAATTTCAGTTCGATTATGGCGCCTATGACAGAGTTGACGAAGAAGGGTGAATTTGTGTGGACACCTAGTGCACAAAAGGCATTCGATGAGGTAAAAGCTAAACTTAGTTCCGCACTTATTTTAACACTTCCTAATTTCGATAAGTTGTTCGAAGTTGAATGTCATGCGAGTGGAGTAGGGATTGGGGTTGTTTTGGTACAAGAGAAACGACCAATTGCCTATTTTAGTGAGAAATTGGGTGGAGTTCGTTTGAATTATTCGACTTATGATAAAGAGTTCCATGGCATTGTATGAGCTTTGGATCATAGGAGTCATTATTTGAGGCCTAAACTGTTTGTGCTACATTCGGATCATGAGGCATTGAAGCATATTCATGGGCAACAAAAGTTGAATCCTAGACATGCCAAGTGGGTTGAATTTCTACAATCTTTTACTTTCTCATCAAAGTATAAGACATGAGCTTCAAATATAGTTGCCGATGCATTATCTCGAAGCCATACATTATTGATCGAGTTGGATGCAAGGATGCTTGGGTTTGAACATATCAAAGAACTGTACAAATCTGATCCGGAGTTCTGAAGGGATATTATCGAACCAACAGGGTTGTATTCGGTCCAACATGGTTATCTATTCAAAGGTAATTGACTATGCATTCCTAATGGGTCGATTCGTCAGCTATTGATTCGAGAAGCTCATGGTGGTGCTAGTGCTGGACACTTTGGAGTGAACAAGACACTTGACATAGTAAGTGAACATTTCTTTTGGCCTAAGATGAGCAAGGATGTGCAAGAGATCGTGTCAAAGTGTGTGGTGTGCCAAAAGTCGAAGAGCACATTCAAGAAGGGATTATACACTCCCTTACCCGTGCCTACACAACCATGGAACGAGGCTAGTATGGACTTTATACTTGGTTTACCTAGAGCTCAAAGAGGCAAGTATTCGATTATGGTTGTTGTGGATCGATTTTCGAAGAAGGCTCATTTTATTCCATGTCACAAAACCGACGATGCTACAAAAGTTGCTGAACTTTATTACAAAAAGATTCTTCGATTACATGGTATACCTCTTACTATTGTGTCGGACCGAGATGTTAAGTTCTTAAGCTATTTTTGGAAGACACTATGGAGGTTGGTTGGAACAAAGTTGCTATTTAGTGCGTCTCACCATCCACAAACTGATGGACAAACCGAGGTGACAAATAGAACTTTGGGAAGCTTGTTGATGAATTTGGTTAGTAAGACTACCAAGGATTGAGATGTTAAGCTATCTCACGCGGAGTTTGCTTATAACTGCGTGGTTGTAACTCTTGTTTCTATTAGTTCCTTTATTCATTATTGCTCTCGCACGCTCGTGTTGGAGTATTTGATAGTTAGGGTTGGTCTTGACACTAGAAGGACAAGCGATAGCTTTGAAATGACATAGATGTAGGCTCTGTTTGGCAGCGCATTTCAGATATCTTTTTTCATCGAAGTAGCTTTTTTGCCAAAAATTTCAGGTAGCTTATTATCTTAAAAGTGTTTAGAAAGTAACATTTTGTAGCAAATAAGTTACCTGAAATGAACTGCTACCTAGGTCATACGGAAGCATTTGAAATTTTAGGTACCTGATTTTATTTTCTCTACCTTATTTAACCTTCAACTTGTTATACTCCCTCCGTCCCGGTCATTTGTTGTCCTATTTCTTTTTTAGGTCTCTCAATCATTTGTTGTCCTTTCTATATTAGGAAATTTATATATGATTAATTTCAACTCCCAATATGACTATTGTCCACTTGTTATCCACTAAGTAGAAGCAACAATACTCCTCTACTCTTTCCTCGGTCTTTTTGAAAAAATGAAAGGACAAGAAATGACCGGGACTTGGAGTATTATTTATTATAACCATGTCTATTTACGTTATTTTACCACATATGATGCGGGAGCACTAGAAGAAAATGAAAATGAAGTCTTGATTAGTCGAAATGTAACTCACATTTCTAAACGTTTCAAAATGGGCTCAAATCAAGTTAACATGATAACATGGAGGAAGGACAACAACACAATTGGCAGCAGCTAATTACTGTTTTACTAATTTGAATAAAATAGTGTGGTGATCTTATTATAATAAGGTAGTGTTCACACTATTTCCTAATTTCTATCTAGCTATTTTAAGGTAATTACTAGTAGTATAAATACCAAGCTTTGTAATCTGAATTATTCACACAATTGAGAATTGAATTCAAGTTATTACTTGTTTGTTCTTATTAGGTTGCGAGCTTTAAGTTCTATTATTTACTTCTTGCGAGAGGGAAATAATAAACATTCTTCCTTGCGAGGTTGAATTCGTGTGTTCTTGATATCTTGCGAGGTTAAAAGATCATACACGAGTTGGTCAAGTTGTCTTGCGAGATCACTTCATTAATTCAAGTCTTAGTTGAGTGATCTTGCGAGATTGTCTTAGCTAATTCATATCTTTTATTTTTTTTCGTTCTAACACATATAAAAACCACAAAAATACAGTTAATTCCGCTGCAACATAAATACCGAAAACAAAATAAACAGTCCGTTGAATTATTCAGTTTAAAACCAAGCAGTTTTACATCAACATATCAGGTACCTTTTGAGTTGGCTTTCCAAACAGTTTTAATAATAATAATAATAATAATAAACTGCTACGGTATCAGCTCTTAATTTTCAGATACCTTTTATTTACCTTTTCAGGTCTTATGTACCTTTTCAATTAGTTTAGCCAAGCAGAGCCGTAACACAACACTTTGATAGCACAGTGTTTCATAACTTTGACATAAATCATGATTGCTATTTGAAGCAACACTTGTACAACTTGCTCAATTTATTTAGGTAAGCTATAACACTAATACTTTTAGCTAGCCTATGTGCTAGGCTATTTAAAGTACGAGGAATATAACAAATGAAAATACAATGAAACAAAGGAATAAGAGATTCAATATCACTAATAATGTTGCTCATCTTGTGATGCCTTTGCTCCTTGACACGCGTCGTTTCGATGTGTCAAACGATATTTATAACAAGACATAGCACGGTGGCAAGTTAAGGTCGGTCCACAGGGACGGTGGATCTTCGATATGCAAAGTCAAAACTAGCTATGCTCAAGGGTGTCACGAAATAGAAGTGGATTTGAAACTAATCTAAGAACATTGACTAAATGAAAATAAATAGGAAAGTAAGACTAAACTAAGATAATCAAATAACAAGAAATAAAAGGAAAGTCTAGGATCGGTGGGTTCAAATTAGGTAAGTTGGGTTCTAGTGAGTCGGGTTCATAGTTAATGGGTAGTCAAACTTGGGCGCGGTGGATTGAGGCTCTCGATCTTACAATCCCTCTCATATACCGAACCAAGCTAGCTCTCGCGTACACAAGGTCGATATACCAACTATAAGAAAATCCTAACATATTCCGAGGCTATCGATCTTACGGAAATGCATAATAAACAAGAATCATGCAAGTTTGTCAAGCAAGCATTTCATCAAACATGTGGTATGCATAAGTTGGAAGAAAGAAAATTAATCAACAAATCAACCCAACAAACAAAGATTAACCCTCATCAAAAACCCATTATCCCCCACTAACCCTAGATTAATCACTACTCACTACTTAACATTAGGATTATGGAGGAATAAGATATAAAACTAAGACAAGACATAATGATAAGAAGGAAACAAACATGTAATGAAATGACAAGATTAACAAGTATATGAAAAGGGATTAAGAAGATATACC
The DNA here is from genome assembly GCA_022085475.1 of Heliosperma pusillum. Lineage (NCBI taxonomy): Eukaryota > Viridiplantae > Streptophyta > Magnoliopsida > Caryophyllales > Caryophyllaceae > Heliosperma > Heliosperma pusillum. The sequence continues at coordinate 3,631 of JAIUZE010068635.1, read as the reverse complement.
AACTAATTAAGGCAAAAGAGGAACAATAAAAGAGGAAATCTTGAATAAAGGAGAAGACTTTGTCACCAATCTTCAAGTACCAAACCAAGAAATCCCATTACATGACTAAATCTAAAGCTAATTAAAGAGTAATTGAGAAACGATTAAACTAATTAGGAGGACTAATCTAATCTAATCTAACTAATTTTTAGTCTAGGGTTTCGTGTACTTTAATTACATAAGAGGGTCTATATATAGGTTTACAAAATGAAGGAAAGATGGGCCTCGAGAAGCTTTATGGACTGGCAAAGTCACGACCGTGATATGGGTTTCACGGTCGTGAAACACGTCTCACGACCGTGAAGTGCATTTCACGACCGTGACAGAGGTTTCACGACCGTGAAATGGGTTTCACGGCCGTGAGATCAAATCCACGACTTTCATCCTTTTTGGTAAAGCATCTCACGACCGTGAGATGCATTTCACGACCGTGAGATGCTCATTCCCCTTCTTCCTTCGCTTGACTTTGTTGTTTCCTTCTCGGTTTCGCTTGCCTTGAATCGGGAGGGCTTTGGCGCGTCGAGTAGGGCCCTCAAGGGTATGTGGGGCCCCCAAGGTGTGTCGTGGGTCCTCCGAATGATTCACCTTCTTCTTTGTTGATCAAAAGTAGGTAGAAATCGCCTCAATTGACGGTTTACCTACAAAAGCACGATAAAAGCAAGAAATATGCTAGAAGAAGGTAAAACACGTAGAAACGCTCATAGGGAGCGTTAAAGGCAAACAAAAAGAGATGAAAAGGGGTGAAAATGTGGGGTGAAATGACACTATATCACTCCTCCCCTGCAATTTGAAGGATAACTTGCACACAATCCGAAGAAACATGTAGGTGATAGATATTATAGTTCAAGGCCCATTTAATGACCTCCCGGATGCTTGTGGCTTCAGCTTGGGTAGCGCTCTCAGCCCAGATCTTTTCTGCGTGACGATAGAACTGAATGTCGTTTGGGTCATACATAACCCACCCAAAAGCTCCCTCTAAATTCGGGAACCAACTAGCATCAACTTTGATACGGAACATATTGCAATTACTGTTTATTCCTAATAGGTAAAATGGGTGGTAGTTCCTAATCCTGTCCCGGAGTCGATGGGATTACTCCATCTCTTCATTGACCGGGATATTCTTGTTTATCCCCCGGATTTCCCATGCTTTTAAAGGTGCATTTAAATCTTTACCTTGCAGCTTGAAGAATAGATCCATTGAGAAAGGAGCATGATCGAATATCATTCTATTTCGAAATGTCCATATTTCCCATATTATAGAAATAAGGGTGATAATGGCAATAGAATTATCCTTAAGATTTGACAAGTAATTACACCCATTTATGATCCAATCATCAATCTGTATATCACTAGAATTGACCGTAGAAATCTCAAGAAACGAACCAGCCCATATCCTTATAATGACTTCGCAATCTCTAAAACGATGGGCAGAAGGTTCAACACTGTTTGGGCAAGTGCAAATTGGGCAAATCTTATCAATTAAAATTTGGCGCTTAATAAATTCACTTATAAACGGAATAGACTTAGTTATGATTTTCCAAAGTAGCACCTTCTACGATTGGGGTATAGGTAAATTCCATAGACTACGCCTACAGAAACGTTTCCGTGGGCTGAGATTCTGTTATTATCCTTGACCGAAGCGGACTTTTCAAGGAAGAGCTTAAGAGTGTGCGCATAACCACGTTTGACCGTATATTTACCAGAGGTAGTTGGAATCCAATAGATGGAATCCTCTTTCACTGAATGACATATTGGCATAACACAGATTTTTTCAGCCCAAGAATTATGAAAAAGCTCATAAATCAATTCTATATTCCATGTAAGAGACGGAAGAATGAGATCTTTAATCGAAAGCTCCCCCATTTGAGGTGGGAGAGGGAAACCAAAAGCAGTAGTATTATCTGGTAGTTCACCGTCCACCCATTTGTTTTTTTTTTTTTCAAAAAGAGGTTTCTAATATTTGTCCAACTGCTTAGAAATTCATAAGATTAGAGTGCAAAGGCAGAATGAAGCTTGACTGCAAGACGTACCATCAAAGAACCTCGACAGGAGTGAGTGGAGCGACGTAACCCAATATGAGCGAAAGGAAGCAGAGGTAATGTGCTCCGGTCGTCCAACGGTTGGTATTAGACATTTTCTTGTGTAATCGAGTGAAAATGAGAGGGAATGATTAATTGAGTGAGTATGTTTTTAAGCGTGTGTCTTTTAAAAAATATATATGGTTATTTAGTAGAATCTTTTCGAAACACGGGGTTACCATCTTAAAAAAACATAAAAAGAATCAGTTACGTCATTACATTGTCATGTACTTAACGGAAAAACTGGCACAATACATGTTCATGGTCATACTAATAAGTATTAAAAGAGTAGAGGGCTAGATAGCACCAAAACGGACACGAATACGGACACAGACACGACACGTGACACGACACCAATAAAAATTTAAGACACGGGACACGCCATGTAAATTTAATAAAATATATATTTTATGATTACAAATGTCTAATTTTATTTTATAAAAGGATTTTATATTAAATTTAAATAATTAAAGGTAAAATTTACCATAAACTATCTCATTCTCATTTCCCACTCAAGCTCATCTTCTAATCAATATCTTTTGACATCTCATTCCTCGTTTAAAAATATCATTCATCCCCAATTGAACTCATTTCCCCATCGTAAAACAAATCACACTATTCACCTTAAATTCAACTTGTTTCCGTTTGAAAGTATGTCTAAAATATGCCCAAATACCATGAATACATGTCCGAGACGTGTCCAAATACCATGCATGGACACATGTCCGAGACGTGTCCAAATGCCATGGTGTGACAACCCTCGCGAATGCGGAAATATAAAACATACAAGCATGTGAAATAATATGCGAAAATATGAAGTTTTAAAAACTTTTATACATGCAAGATAGATAATACGAGGAGTGTCAAAATATTACAACTAAGTGCGGAAATACAACAAAGAGACGGAGTCTCTCAAAATGTTAACAAAGAACAAGTGTTTAGCAAAACTAGCTAAATCGTCTAGAGGTGAAACTTCCAGGGAACAACGCCCGCTAGCTCACACCTGAACCCAAAATATCATGCAAAAAGCCATCCAAATCAAGCAACATGTTCATCCATGAAAAACATGAATGCCACATTCAGTGGGGAGTAACTCCGGGTTCTCCCAGCCATATCACATTAAACGTACATAGAAGGAAATACAAAAGTAGAGCATGCATACATATAGATATACATGTGAGAAACGATAAGAATAGATAGGCAATTCAATATATGATGATAAGAGCATAAGAGGTACAAGTCTGAATCCATCATGTTATACAAAGACTCGGGGAAGACACTCTTAGGCAACCGAATACGCTCACTAGGGCTTGCATCTCACCGTTAGCGGTATAAGTTTGATCAGATTGAGACTCGACAAACAACCATGCCAAGTCATGCAATGACCATGAATAAATCCATCATGTTATCATCCATTCAAACAACCCAATACATAGACGGTGCCCAATCATGCAATGACCATGAATAATATCATGAAATCACGCATTCAAAGACGACGACACAAAGACGACATC
>JAIUZE010068634.1:0-21361 GCA_022085475.1 Heliosperma pusillum | reverse complement strand
TAATGTTGGTCTAAACTAAATATAAACTGTTATATTTAAGTTGGCGGATATGTATTACACGATATTATTATAGTGTATTGGTCCGGCATTACTCGGTTTATGTAACGGTCCATTACTAGTAATAATTAATACATATTATATTATGTACATAATAAAAGAGATGCCAACTACCAATTAGAGGTTGAGTTAAATAAGGAAACTAGGTTTCCCTTTCTTTTCTCTCTTTTACACGGCACAAGGAGGGACTATTAAGAGGGTAAAAAAGACCCTAATCACTACTAATTGTGACGGCACACAAAATAAGAAGGAGAAGAAAAATTCTGATTTTGAACTCCCTTATTCATCTTGATATTCATCATCAATATACACACAAAATTAGATGTAATTTTGGGTATTCGTTCTAGCACGACGAAGGCATTTCTTGAACCATCTTGGGTGTTACGATTAGGAGAATACCTACTTTGGTATTTTTTCTTAGGCCTTTATCTAGGACCGAAGGTTATTTCTTAATCTTTTGTTTATATTATGCAATTTCATTTATGACTAAAAATTCATATAGTTATAATTTCATCATAATTCGAAAAATTTAAAGGGAAGTATACCGATATTTCCCTCAAGTGGTATCAGAGCAATTGGCTATGAAATTTATTTATATGTTTTCATATTTGATGAAATTTAAAGGGAAGTATACCGATATGTCCCTCAGTATGACCTATCTTTCTATTTACTAAAGATGAAACTTTCAATGAGTTTGTAGTATTAATGAAGCTTGCCCAAAACAAGTATGATAAAAAGTTAGTTTCCATTAGTACGGATCATGGCACCGAATTTGATAATCAAGCTTTTATAAAATATTGTAGGGAGAATGGGGTAGGTCATAACTTTTCTGCACCACGAACCCCACAACAAAACGGTGTCGTTGAGCGTATGAATAGAACACTGAAGGACATGGCACGCACTATGCTTTTGTGTAGTGGCCTTCCTAAGAACTTTTGGGCCGAAGCCATTAGTATTGCATGCTATGTGCACAATAGAGCTATGATTAGAACAGTTCTCAAAAAGACACCCTATGAACTTTTAAGAGGGAGAAAACCCAATATAGCTCATCTTTGTTGCTTCGGTAGTGAATGTTTTGTCCATAATAATGGAAAAAGTAATTTAAGCAAATTTAATCCACGAAGTGACGAAGCTGTGTTTGTTGGCTATACTAATCATAGCAAAGCATATAAAGTTTTTAACAAAAGAACTTTGTGCATAGAAGAAAGTATTCATGTTGTATTTGATGAAGATAATGTGCCTGAACAAAGTGAACAGAATGAAGAAGAAGACATGGCTGAGCCCGATTTTTGCCTTACTAGAGACGATTTACCAGAAATTAATGAAGATGTTATTGAAGGAATCAATGATGAACTTGATAAATCCGCAAATGATCTTGAAAAGAGAACTGAGAAAATTTTTGATGATACGAATGTCTCTTCTCAAAACAAGGAAAAGGAAACCGAAGTTATAACTGATGATGCTATAACTTTGGACCCAAATCAAGATAATGTAACTAAAGGTGTACCAACTTTAGCTATAACCCCGGAGTCATACTCAGGGGGAACCAATCTTGACTCTGAATTATTTGAGGAAAGTGAGAGTTCATCAGATGATGATGAACCTAGGAACTCTAAGCAATGGAAATATAAGAGTTCTCATCCTATGGATATTATCCTAGGAAGTTTGAATAAGGGAGTTCAAACAAGACGAACATTAAATAACTTTTGTTCATTCTATTCCTTTATGTCTACCATATAGCCTACCAACATCAAAGAAGCATTTGCATAATCCGACTGGATTGTGGCAATGCAAGAGGAGCTTCAACAGTTCGAACGTAATAAAGTTTGGCATTTAGTGCCACGTCCTACAAATCAAAATGTGATTGGTACTCGATGGGTATTCAGAAATAAACTAGATGACTCAGGAGTTATAGCTCGTAATAAGGCTCGATTGGTCGTTCAATGATATAATCAACAGAAAGGGATTGATTATGACGAGACCATTGCACCTATAGCAAGACTTGAAGCTATTCGTCTGCTTATCGCCTTCGCAGCTCATAAAGGAATGAAACTGTACCAAATGGACGTTAAAACTGCATTTCTTAAAGTATATTTGAAAGAGGATGTTTTTATTGAACAATCTCCCGGATTTTTAAATAGCAAATTATAAAACCATGTTTTTAAACTTGATAATGCTTTATATGATTTGAAACAAGCGCCTAGGGTTTGGTACGACAGATTATCTAAATTTTTACTACAAAACAAATTTAAAAGAGGATCTGTCGACAAAACCCTATTTCTAAAATCCGAGGGTTCTGATTTATTTGTTGCTCAAATATATGTAGACGATATTATTTTTGGGTCTACTAACAATAAATTGTGCAAGTACTTTTCAGATCTAATGACCTCAGAATTTGAAATAAGCATGATGGGAGAATTGAAATTCTTCCGAGGACTGCAAATTCAACAAACTAAGGAAGGTATAAAGATTCACCAACAGAAATATGTCAAGGAGCTAATCGGAAAATTTGGTATGGAAAACGCTCATCCAATGGACACACCTATGGTAACTAATAAAAAGTTGACCATAGACGAAAATGGTAAGTGTGTCGACGAAACTACATATCGAGGTATGATTGGCTCTTTATTATATTTAACTGCAAGTAGACCTGACATTATGTTTAGCGTATGTCTATGTCCTAGATTTCAATCTTGTCCTAAAGAGTCACATATGATTGCAGTTAAACGTATCTTGAGATATTTAATTGGTACATCTAATCTATTTTTATGGTATCCACTTGAGTGTAATTTCGATCTAGTAGGATATTCATATGCAGATTATGCAAGATGTTCTCTAGATAGAAAAAGTACCTCTGGATTCGCTACGTTTGTTGGACAATGCATAATAACTTGGGGCTCAAAGAAGCAAAATTCAGTTGCGCTATCTACTGCTGAAACCGAATATATAGCTGCAGGGCTGGAATGTTCTCAGTTACTTTGGTTAAAGTAACAACTATGTGATTATGATGTTAATGTATTTTTTATGCCTGTATTTTGTGATAATATGAGTGCTATTATTATTTCTATGAATCCAGCTCACCATTCTCGTACTAAGCATATAGACATTAGACATCATTTTTTACGCGACTATGTTGAAAAGGGCAACATTAAACTCGAATTTTGTAGTACTGAAAATCAATGGGCTGACATTTTAACTAAGGCATTAGCGAGAAGATGTTTTGAGATTTTGCGGTTGAAAATTGGTTTAATCAGTAGCAGTTATATTCGTCATAATTACTTTATGAACCTGCGTGACTTGTTAGAATAAGACGAGATTATATAACTGTGTCCCTGTATTCCATTGCTAGTATATTTGTGTTTAATATTATATATTTTACGTGAGTATCTTGCATATTAAGTATTTTATGGATATTGAATTATGGACAAAATATTTGCCAAACATCTATCTTATTCACTTTCCAAAATTTACCAAAACTCTCATGTTGACCGAAATTCCCAAACACTATTATCTTACCATATCTTTTTATTTACCTAATCCTGTCCTTAACATATCTCACCTATATTTACCCTAGATTCCTTTTACTATCCTACCCAAATTCAAAAACACAAAAAAAAAAAAGGAAAAAAAGGCTACATAGCCGTCACCCTTACGTGCCAAGCTACAAAAGACCAAAACCCAAGACTACCTTCATAATTACCTTTCTCCATCAACATCAACACATATCAACATCTCCACTTTTCTCCTTCTACACGTAAACAACAAAAAAAAAACTCAACACCATCAACAATGGCTTCCACACGGTCCACTACCAAAAATATCAACACCCCAAACTCCAAAACTCAAACACCACGCATGCCCACTAATATCTCTCCTAAACCCAACCAAAAATAACCCACTTTGATCCAAACCGAGTCGGGTTCGGTTCTTGAAGGTACAAAACGGCATAGATTAAATAAGGGGAAGAATAGGGTACAAGATGATGCTATTATTGTCAAAGACAACAAATTGAAATCGAGGCAACAAAACGCCCACTATTTCGCGAGTTTTCACCTCAAGAAACGGCATGCGGACTTGACAAGCTTCGTTTAACAAAGGATGTACGGATATTGGTTAACCAGGTTGCTAAATATGGTATTCATGCTGGTCATAGTTTCCCGAAGGTTTGGTGTGAAAAATATCAAGCTTTGACATTCTTCAATGATTTGTTGAATTTTCAAGAGTGCGAGCAAGTGTCTCGGTTTTCAGGTCCTATATATCCGATCGAGGTAATTCAATTTTATGCTTCTGTTTCTTTGAAATCTGGAGTTTTGCATGCCGTGGTGAATGGCCGAGCAGTTTCGGCTTCCATTGACGATTTTTGTACTCCGTTTTTGGTTCCTGATGATGGAATCAAAATTGACCCGAGTACGTCATGGGACGAACTGTCGGACACGGCTAAATTGGATGTTAAGCGTTACTTTGATTATCCGGCTACGTTATCAAGTTGTGTGTTTGCAGGAAATTTGTCCCCAAAATTAAAACTTCTGTTAAATTTTCTGTGGAATACAGTGGTTCCGCGTCGAGGTGGACGGGATAAGATTGTGCGCTATGAGATGATGGTGGTTAAGAATTGGTTGGAAGGTAACCGTGTCAACCTTTCTTTCCTTGTTTTTTTTCTAGAATTTCTCAAACTAGCATTTCGGTGACCGAGGATAAAGTCTATACGACCCTAGACTTACCCTATGGGATGTGGGTGTCTCGGGTTCTTGAGGCTAAGGGAGTTGTTGATCCGACTAGCTATGGCGTTAATTTGAAGGATGATATGAATGATACTTTTTTGAAATTCATGAAAATGGAGGCATTGGGTCCGGAATTGGTTTTTCTGTCAAAAGCTGATGTTTCGGGGATTGAATCAAAATTGGAACTATTTATGGCACAAGAAAATCGATGCGGTTGTTGACAAGGTGGTCAAAACCGTGGCTATAGGGAGCTCTAGGTCAACCCGTGACCGTGGAGGGTCGGGTGTGAGTAATGAGCTGAGAGGTTGGATGACGGGAGTTGATGGTTTCCTTGCTACGATTGAGAGGAATGTTGTCGATATTCGACAAGAGATGTTTAGGCAACGGGATCGGATGCAATTCTTGGTTTGCCAAGGAGGTGCTTTGGTGAAGAGTGGTGCGGATATACGCGAAGGAATGCACACCATTTATGATGCGACGGACGCTCTATCCATGAAGTTTCGGAACTTTGATACATACCTCGCCGCCCAAGCTAATCACGTGAAGGAGTGCTTTGATCGCCTTTCTACTCTTGAGTACCGTACCCGACCCGACTACATTGACCCCAACATCATTCGTCAACCGATTTGCCTTTGTTTTCTCGTCTTAGCTTGTTTGTTCTTAAACTACTTAATCCATTCGGCCCATTTTGGCTTACACAATTATCCTATTCGGCCCATTGGCATTGTGGTTTGTAGTTTTAAATTGACATTTAGTATTTGATTTTGCTTGTTATGAATCGTTTAGTATTACGTATTTTGCATGTCTATTTCTTGCATTGGAGTATGTTATTCTAGTCATTTTATATCCTTGTTCTTGTCTTTTCAATGATGCCAAGAGGGGGAAGAAATGATATGATTTGAGTCTTTGCTTAATCTTGCTCCTTGTCAAGACTCGTTATCTCTTAAAGTCTTTCTAGTTATAACTTTGGCTAAGTTGTTAAGTTCTTGAGATCAACGTTACTATAACTTTGGTAGTATTTTGTTGAGGGGGAACCATACGTAGTCACAATCATATGAGAAATAATAAGAGACTTGTATCAAAAAGGGGTAATTTGTTGGACCTATTTTATATTTTTGATAATGACATGTGTTTATTTAATAATGTGCTTTACTTGATATATCATATGCGTGTAATTTTTTACTTTAGTCTTATCATTGCTAACAACAATTACAAGAAAGGAGATAAAAGTTATAAGAACTTCAGGCATAACTTTGACAAGTTCTGTGAGACAAAGTTATAAGAACTTCAGGTATAACTTGGGAAGTTCATATGCAAAGTTATAGCTACCTTGATTATAACTTTAAAGAAAGAATTCAAGCAAGATCTACTTCAAATAACACAAGACTCAAGATGGAGGGTCTTTGTGATCAAGATGAAGAGATGATCCGTATACTGAAGATCTTTGTGAAGATTAGATAGTATAGTTCGTCATTCGGTAACTATTCCATTTGAGTGATTCTAAGTTTGTAAAGTTATGACTCACTTATAACTTTACATACTAATGTTCAAAGTTATAGCTTGGGGCTATAACTTTGGATGATAAAAGTTGATGCATGATTTTGGAAATAAATATTTTAAATGTTTTCAAAAAGAGAAAGAGTATTTTTATATTTATCAAAAGTTTTAATAGAGGATGTATTTATGAGATTCTATTGGTTAGTAATACAACTTATGACTTGTCATGATACCTAGGGTTTCTAATATATTCTATCTCAATTTGTTGTTAACCTAATTAGCCCACCTAGTGGTTGTGCCACCTAGGGTTTCGTGAAACCTAAGGATTGTTCCTCCTAATGTTGCGTGCTCCTAGGGTTTCGTGACAATGAGGATTTCGGCCACCATAGGCTTGTTTCCTGTTTACCTTAACCTAGGATTCTAATATATCTTTACAACCATATTTTGAGATATTAAAGATACTTCTAAAAGATAAAGCAAATAATATTTTGAGATATTAAAGATAAATATCTTTCTTAAAGATAAAACTAGGGTTTTAGATTTCATATCTCCTATGCTTCTATTATAAATACTCATACCATCTCAATCATTAACAACGACTTTGATATACACATTGAGAGAATTTTTACATATCGTCTTTGAACAAACCTTGAGCAAAATATTTATTATTTTTAGTAATTGTTTTTTAAAAGAGTCGTGCATCTTCTTTGTCAATCGCTCACGTGAAATACGTTATTGGATAATAGTACATCACATAATCGTTTTTTTCTTTAACGAGAATCCTTGTGAGTTATATTGTACTTTCTTATTAACGTAAGTTAGTATCGAGTATTTAGCGATACTCACCTTGAGTTATAATTTTTGTAATCCGGAGAAAGGTACTAAAGATTATTAATCGAGAATAGTGGACGTAGGTTTCGACTTGTGAAACTGAACCACTATAAAAATCACGTGTGCCTCTCTTTACTTTTTGTTATTTCGGTACTTGCATTTACTTTGATTAATTAATTAGTTGATTTTAATCTATAGAATCAAATAATTAATTACATATCATATAAATCGAGAAAGTGGGGCTAGTATTTTGAAGAAAACCTTAGATCATTGTCATGAACAGAGTCTTGAATTAAAAGATCTTAAGGAACAAATTCTTGATATTGCTGAGGAAAATCAACTTCTTAAGGCCAAAGCTAAAAACCTCAAATCTAAAGTTATGGCTACTTCAGCTACAACTTCAGACATGACAAATGTTGAGAAAGAAGCTCTTGAGTCTAAAGTTATAGCTAATGAAGCTATAATCTCAGAGTTAAAACTCAACATTAAGCATCTTCAAGCCAAAGTTATAGCTAATGAGGCTATAACTTTAGAATTGAAGAAAGTCAATGAGCTTTTAAAATCTGAAGCTAAGGCAAAGAAAGTTGTTATCATTGATCACAAGAAAGAAAACTCTTTTCTTTCTCAGCAATTGAAAGATATATAGGCTGAATTCTCCCAAGCCAAAGATCAACATAATGAGGAGAAATTTATCTTGAACAAACGTTTTAATGATTTTCGTGAAAATTTTAAAAAGAACAAATCCTCCAAAGACTCGAGTACAGATCATTCGATATGTGAAAAAGAAATACAGTCTTTGAAGGAGTTGCTCCTACATGCACGAAAAGTTCACGAAAAGTTCATGTTAAAGAAAATTGTGTTAAATATGTAAATGACAACAAAAATCAAACTGATTTTGTTAAAGAACATGACGTGTCTAGTACTGATAAGTCTGAACCTGATCGTCAACGTGAAGAATTTAGAAATAATGAGTTCAGATGGTTTTATGACATAACATTCGATTACACATCTAAAGTAAATGTGAATCAAAAGCAGTCATTTAAACCTAATGTGCGTTACAATAGAGAACCTAGAAAACCCTATGTTAAGACCAAAAGAATTGTAAAACAGGTATGGGTTAGGAAGGATCAAATTTACAGAGTCACTAACCACAAAGGACCCAACTTAGCGTGGGTACCTAAAACCTGTATTTGATTCCCTTGCAGATAATAGTGAAAGAAAATAATCTATGGTATCTCGAAAGTGGTTGTTCGAGACACATGACCGGAAATAAGTATCTTTTTCTTTCACTAGAGCCCTTCGACGGTGGCAAGGTCACCTTTGGAGACAACAAGAAGGGCAAGATAATCGGTGTAGGTAAGAGTGGTATATTTCCTTCACATGTTATTAATAATGTTTTTCTGGTAGATGGTCTTAAACATAACTTGCTAAGTATCTCTCAATTATGTGACAAAGGCAATAAAGTAGTTTTTCATTCAAATGTTTGTCGCATCATAATTGAAGGTACTAGTAATGTTATTTTAGAAGGTCTACGTAAAAGTAACGTGTATATGATTGATTTAAACAAAGTTACTAAAAGTTCCTTTACGTGCATGAAAGCCACTGTAGATAATTCAAGCTTGTGGCACAAGAGGTTTCCACACATTAGTCCAACAATTTTAAAGAAACTCAAATGTGGGATTTAGTTGAGGGTTTACCCTCAATCCAATTCGAACAAGAAAAAATGTGTGACTCGTGTGCTCGATGTAAACAAGTTAGATCTTCATTCAAACCAAACGAGTAGTAAGTACATATCGTCCACTTGAGTTGGTACACATGGATTTGTGTGGACCTATGAAAGTTAGAAGCCGTGGTGGATCAAGGTACGTATTCGGCCTAGTTGACGACTACTCAAGGTATGTATGTGTTGGAGCTAGTGTCCTCCACAGTTAGTGTGATAACAGCTAAGGTTCACAGGGTATACTGTAACAACCCGAAAAGTACCCAATTTGTTTAGTGAAAATATTTTACGAATACTTTTCAGCCTGTTTAAGTTTTAAAGTGGAATTTATTGTTTCCAGTTGAATTTTGAAATTCCGAGTTCGTATTTGGAATTTTTGAGAGATTCCATGAGAATCCCGTTTTTAAGTCAACTTTGACTTTCGTTGACTTTTTCCGACTCGCCTTGTAATTTTGAAGACCGAAATTTTATTTAAAAAAATAATATTTTTAATTTATTTTTATTAAGATTTATTGGGATTTATGAAAATTTAATATAATTATTTTGAATTTAATTGGAATTAAAGAATAACTTTTACGGTTTTAACCCGAACGTCATTTAACTATTCCCGAGTCATCGTAAATCCCGAAACAAACCCAAAACTCGACTTTGGCATGAGTCACACGCCCATGTCATCTTTTTCCACTCACTTTAGGATATTTTCATTCTTTTTATTAAACTAATAATAATATCTTAGATATTTATTACTTTATCGATCCGTCAACGAAAATTACGCAAATCGTTTACAAAAACAGACCCGACTATCACATACCACACGGCTCCTTTTCCTCTAATAAGACTAGATATTTGTCTTTCTTTTCATTAATATAACATAATACCTAGATATTTGATTTAATTAACTTAATATTTAATCAATTACCATAATACATTTATTTAAACCGAGTCAATTCCGTAACAACAATTTAAAAACCCGACTCATTATTTTCCTCTATATTACACGGCACTCACCCCATCATAACTCACCAACAACCTTTTCATTTGACAATAAATCAACTTAAGATCAAATTAATCGTTCTTCATCGTTCTTCATTCGTTCTTCGTCGTTCTTCATTCGTTCTTCGTCGTTCTTGAGCAAAATCATCATAAAACCTTCATTTCTTAATTAAATCCGTCCTAACTTATATTTCTAGAATCTCCTCTTCGCTCTCCATCTTCAAGTACGGTTTATTTTCAATTCCGTCAAAATCGTTTTCAACACTTTAATTATGGAAAATCAAGTTTTAATTCTTATAATGTTTTTCTTGTCATTTCTTATAGGGGAAGATTTTGAAGACGAGTTTGGTGACTCGTATATATTAGGGGAAGATTAGAAGACGGGTTTCTTAGTTTATACTTCTTATTTTGGTGCTAATTGATTTTGCTAGCAAAGGTAACGATTCCGAGTTACTCGACGATTTAATGTTACATAGCCTTTGTTTTCTTTTGTTTTTGGTTCATCTTTTGTTTTTGTTCATGTTATTATGATTTATGGATTTTTACTAGTAACATGATAAGTGGTTATGATTTTCATGTTGTATGGTATATTTTAATATGTTGGTGTTCTTGACAAATTAGGATGATTTATTTATAACCATGATTTTTGTATGAATGATGGTTGAATTGGTTGTTAAAATGGATGTTTGATTTTTAGAACATGTTATGGAATTTTTAATATGTTAGTGTTCTTGACATATTTTTATGATTTGTTCATAATCATGATTTTGTATGGATGGTTGTTTGATAATTAAAACATGTTGGAATTTATTTGGTGTTTGATGGGTGGTAGAACCGTGTGCCATGGCTGGAAAAACCAGCCCAAACCAGCCCCAAACCAGGCCGGTTCAGGCTGGTTCAGGCCCGGTCCAGGCCGGTCTGGATTGGTCCGGATGTGACAACCCTCGCGAATGCGGAAATATAAAACATACAAGCATGTGAAATAATATGCGGAAATACGGTATTTTAAAAACCTTTAACATGCAAGATATATATAACACGAGGTGTGTCAAAATGTTACAAACTAAGTACGGAATATACAATAAAGAGACGGGGTCTCTTAAAATGTTAGCAAAGAACAAGTGTTTAACCAAAACTAGCTACTATCGTCTAGAGGTGAACTTCCAGGGACAACGCCCGCTAGCTCACACCCGAACCCCAAAATATCGTATCCAAAAAGTTATCCATAGCAAGGAACCTGTTCATCCATGAAAAACATGAATGCCATCGTCAGTGGAGAGTAACTCCGGGTTCTCCCAGCCATATCACATCAAACGAACATATAAGAGAATACAAAAGTAAAGCATGCATATATATAGATATACATGTGAGATACAATAAGAATAGATAGGCAACACAAGATATAAATATAAGAACATATGGAAATCAAATCCGTAACCATCATGCTATTCAAAGACTCGGGGAAGACACTCTTAGGCAATCGAATACGCTCACTAGCACTAGTACAAAAATGACATTAGGCAAGTAGAAAAAACTACGGTCGTTTTAAATAACCGTAGCCTATTACAAAAGGCTACGGTCATTGAAAATAAACCGTAGCCAAATATATAAATAAAAAACAAAAGCTACGGTTCACCTATAAAACCGTAGCCAAAACTATTTTGTAACACGCTAAAGGCAACGGTTCTTTATCAACCGTAGCCATTTCTAATAATATGAGGCTCATTGAGGCCCTTTAGCCACAACCTAGAAATCCCTAGAATATAAGTGTTTTATACTCCGTATGAGAGTGAACAAAACAAAAGCTATCAAAACAAATACAGTACATTACTACGTATTCACCTTCAACGACGACGAAGAATCCTATCTCGCCAACTCGCACACCGCTCGGCGCTCAGGCAACACACGAGTATTGACCCAGGCTTACCACTCATCTCTCGACCTAGGCTTATCACTCGACGCTCGACAAAGAAAGTATGATTTTTATTTGTTTTTATCGATTCATAGTCGATTTAATCTCTTAGGTTTAGCCGACCCACTGGTTGTCAACGCATATTCGATTAATAATACTATTGATGGTTATGTTTATGAATAACATAGTAACAATTTGAACTATAGTACATTTAATAATTTTCGATTTAGGGTTCATGTGAAATTGGGGATTTTTGTAAAAATTATTGATTTCCTAAGTTAGTGGTGAAATTGGGGTTTTTTCGCTGAAACTCTTGATTTCATTAGTTAGTGGTGTAACTGTAATACTAATATGTTAGTATGGCTGGTTTGATAATTTATCTGACAGAGAAGCGATTGTAAGGATGTTAATTGCATATGTATTAATTAATATTTGATACTCCGTATAATAAACTACTTGTACAATTGTGATAACCGTACTCGGATTGTTTGTGTACCTCTGCAGCCTGCAACTAATATGTACCCCTGGAGTTATCATTTGTCTATCACCTTTAGGAAGATACTGTCTTTGGAACGCCTAACTAAGTCCAAGCTTGCTCACCTGTGTTTCATTGTTATTATATGCTTTCATTCCCTGTTGAGTTGACTTGTTTTTAGCTACCTTTTTTTTTTTTCCGTGAAGACGGTTTAATACTCTCGCTTTACCTTGCAACTTGCTTTAAGTAAACACACAACTTTAAGCAGTAGGTCTTGCTTGTGACGGGTCGGATCTTGCGACGGATATTTTGTGAGAGGAAATGGGTAGAGGGGACAAGGTGGGTACCCCCATGTGGTTCTCCACTCACCCTTGATGGGTATTTTGTGAGAGAATATGGTACCCGTCTTAAGCTTAAGCCGGATACCCCCGTCTTAAATGAGAATTTGTGAACTTTAAGACAATGAGCTTCTCAAATTGAAACCTTGATAACCATTTTAAAACTTGAGCAATAACGTTTTTCTACAGGTACTAGTGAGTTATTGGAGTATTTTGTTTTCGCAAATTTTATAACGCGGCGAAAAAAATGTGACCACTTTTGGGTAAATGGTCACCACTTTTGGATAAATAGTAACAGTTTTAAGGACTAAAAAATGACCTTTTTTTTAAGTGGTCATAATTTATCATAAAATGGTCATTTTTTTACCAAAAGATGGTCACATTTTGCCAATTTACACGGAAAAGACGGTCGCACCATAGAAATTGTCGTTTCATTTTTTGTTTCATAACACTCTTGCACAATGTTTTTGTATGAAGAATATGCTTACTATACAAAAAAAATTGAGAAATTTTACCTTCGGAAAACATGTATCAATGAATGTTTTTGGGCTTGTAATGGTAAGCAAGTTGACAATTAAAAGAGAACATTGAACTAACAAAGAGATATTCATTTTCCTTTATAATGTTTGTTTGCCTTATTCTTTTTTTTTTTGGTAGATTTTTAGGTTTTACGATTGGGCTTATATCAAAAGTTTTATTTCCCACTTTACATAACGGTCTTTTTATTCTCTTCTCTATGATTTACTGCTTTGTCAATTTAGCTCCCCTTAATGTTTCATGTTGTCATATTGATACGATATGTCAGATTGATCGCAGACTACACTTAATACTCGTACATCTTGGGTTCTACATCTGCTTTAATATATGTGTTCTCTTCGTCATTCATAGTCTTGTTTGTACATTTAGAAACTGGGATATTCATTTATTGAGAAACTGCGATAATAATTTAGGATTTTTAGTATTTTGAAGTTGTGTTATTGTTGCAGGTTGTTGTTCGCTATCTTCTCGCCCACAAATAGTGAAACCATTTACACGCCCACAAATGTAATTGATATCTCTAACTTGTGGTTAAGCAATGTAGTAATATTTTTTCTGGGGTACGTTGCAGACATAATCGAGATTGGAGCTATCCCGTTATGAAGATTTATATTCTATGAGGAAAAAATATTTCAGATGGAAATCTTGGAAAGGCTTTGAAACGTGTGTAAATAGGGAGATTGATGTATTAATATGCTCGTCTTAGAATTGTATAAACTCAATGACATATGTAAGGCTCCCAAAATAAGCAATAATAATAATTTTAGAAAATTTTGATTGTGGATGTTCATCTTGTAATAGTACCAGACTACGAGGCTAACATTTTAATTTTTTTTTATTTTTTTATTGAGAAACGGCTACGGTTATTTTATACAACCGTAGCCTTTTGTTAACTTAAGGCTATGGTTATTCATATATCACCGTAGCCTTTTCTTAACTTACGGCTACGGTTGAACAAAATAACCGTAGCCTTTAATATTTTTGGCTACGGTTGATCAACCGTAGCCTTAAGTCGGTTTACCACGGTTGTACAACCGTAGCCAAATGTCATTTTTAACCGTAGCCATAAGTGATTTTTGTACTAGTATAGGGCTTACATCTCACCGTTAGCGGTATAAGATTGATAAGATTGAGACTCGACAGACAACCCAAGTCAAGTCATGCGATGATCACATAATATCCAACATATTACCATCCATTCACGAACCAAGACCTTGACGGTGTCAAGTCATGCAATGACCATGAATACAATCATGAAATCACACATTCAAAGACAACGACACAAAGACGACCTTTCTCACGGTAAATGAAACGCACTAGCATCGTGTACATGGCAAGTATGATTAAAAGGCATCCACGGGATCACATTTCCCTGAACTCATACGCGATGCTTACATTTCGCCTATGTAGACTAATTTCCTCCTGGTAGGACGACGATAATAATACCCGGTCCTAGTCTAAATCTGGCCAGAATCCGAAATCACATTTTCCGGTTCGACATGCGATAAACGTTTCGCATCCAAGACTCGGTCAATCATTGACGCCGAGTACCCCAAATTCGGTAGAACATTCACGAAAGAGGCGGAAAAGAGCTCTAGCCATCATAACAAGCGGTACGCTACATGCAAATACCACCACCTCGCAAGTATTAACAACATTTGACGGCCGGGTCGACAACGCATAGCGTTCAACTCCCAACAACGTCGTCATATGCCCACTACACATGCATTTAAGCAGTAGGATACCTCTCCGTTCCGACATTCCAGCCTTACGAACGGGAAGGTAGCCAAGGGAATGAGAATACAAAGCACAATACAAAATAGTGCTCAAACCGACTCATTTGTAAAAACCGACTCAAAGTGGGGACATATCGAAAACCGTCACAAAACATGTGATACATGCAAAGAGAATATCATATATCCAAAACATGAATCAATACATGATACATAAGCATTAAACCAAGTTTAAGAAGCATAATAAATAGGAAACATAGATACCTCTCCAAAACAACAAGTTTGGAAACTAACTAAAACAAAGGTTCACTTCAAACGATCACATCTAGAGTTCTAGACATGCTATTACAGAAATTTCAAGTTTAGGTGATAGCTTATCCTCTTACGGTTCCAAGGAATGGTCACAAGCCTAAAACAAGCAAGTAACGAAGAAGATATGATCATTTTACGAAAAAGGGTCAATGCAGGGAAACTGCACAAGTCACGACCGTGACTTGTACTTCACGACCGTGAAATGAGGTTTCACGACCGTGAAATGAGGTTTCACGACCGTGAAACACTCTGTTATGCAAAGGTAAACATCAACCACTTTTTCACGACCGTGACTTGCATTTCACGACCGTGAAATGCCATCTCACGACCGTGAAACAAGTTTCACGACCGTGAAACACCCTAGACGGCTCCAATTTGTTCTAAACTCAACCATTATCAACTATTATCATAAATCATCATTTCACATATCAATTTTCATCAAACCACAAGTATCATCATCATCAATCATCAATTAATAACATTCATTAATCATAACATGATTCCTAAGCTTACTAATCGTATTCTAATACAATTTCTAGCATATAAACAAGTAAAACACGTAAGTGATACCGAGTAACCCTTCACCGTTACCTTTTAGCGTCTCAACTAATCGTCAAGCTCCTCTTCAATAAGGTAATAGTCTTTGTCGGGATCTTGGAGGTCACCACCTACAAATAGATCGCAAAAAGATGAATAAAGTTCATCTTGAGAAAGACGGAATGCTTAAAAAGCGAGAAAGACGATAATTTTAATATCAATATGGATAGAGGAAGGTACGGGAGGAAGAATAAGATAAACTTACGTAAATTCTATCAAGTAACGAAGAAGTTACGACGAATCAAAGATCGATATTCAAAGAGGAAAATTGAGATTTCTTAGAGAGGAAGGAAAGTTGTGTTTGTTTTTGGAGTAATGAATTAGGTTAAGGAAATATGAGATGTGTAGGAGAAAAGTCAACAAAAAGTCAAAGACGGTTCCAAAGTCAAGAAAAGTCAAACTCGTCTTAAGACGGGATTTTCATGGAATCTCGCAGAAATTCCAAATACGAACTCGGAAATTCTAAATTCGACTCGGAACTTAAAATTATAAATTAAAACTTAAAATTACTAAAAAGATTTCGTAAAATATTTCTACTAGAAAAATAGGGTACATTTCCGGGTGTTACACCGGATTTGGTCCGTTGGTTTGGTGTCGATGTTTGATTGATTTGTTGTTGTTTTGACGGGTTTTAAATATGTTAAGCATGCGGGAAATTTAGGAAACGGTTTTAAAAATGTCAAACCAAAACAGCCCAAATGGGCCGGTTTATTCTCGGCCCAAAATCAGCCCGTGGGTCCCTCTTTGGGACTTGTGACGGTTTTTGAGTTATTGTTATTTTATCGTGTTTTGTAATATTTAGCAAGTGGGAAATGTTAATAAGTAAAATATTTAATTAAAAAGGTTTTTCATAAAATTATTATTTCTCACATGTAGAAATTATAATACGAGATTTTAGTTTATTTGGATAACATGAAAGTCAAGCGGGGTTTTGTATGAATTAATAATTCACATGTTAGAAGTTTTAATAAAATAACATGTATGAATATGTTGATTTTATGTTTATGTGATAAAGACTCTGCTTCTAGCCGGTTTGATCCAACGGGTTTGGTCAAACTAAGATCTAGTCAGCCCCGATTTGACTGATGACCCTCGCGGGACTCGGGTCGGGGATTTGTCTTCAAGTAAGGTTTTATTTAATTATTGAATTAGCCTTAGTAGATATGAGGCGATATGATATTTGAATATGATTTATATGCAATTAGTCACATGATAGGAAGTTTTTCCCGTGACTGTTTAAATTGTATGATATATGTCGTGTTGACTAAGTACCCATAGAGAATTATGAGTATATGGCGTCTTGACCATTCTAATTCTAAATGAGTATCTTGGACCATGACATTGATAGGTCCGTACTGTCTTTAACGAGTATATAGTTCGCCGCTTGATAGCTTTTGTGTCTCGGCTTGGTGGGTTTATATCCAATTCGGGGCATGCTGCCTGATCCGTTTTGGGAAATTGACCAGCTTAAGTCTAGCCAACTCGTCTAGGGGGTCGCCTAGCAGAGTTTCTTGTGTACGGTTATGTCATGAGACGGGGAATGGAATAGTTGTTGTCGCTAGGTCTGATCAGTCTAGGACTAGGATGTTTTCCTACCTTGTGGTATAGCCTCGAGTTACAGAAGTCTTCTATTGACTGCCCTAAGAACTTATGCCTTTTTGTAGAGGTATTGGTCTTTCATGTTTGTATGATTCTATGAGTTCTAGAAGGTGAGATGCAAGCCGGCTAGGATTGATAGAGTTTGGATTACCGATTGTTAACTGATTCACATGATTACTTGTTGATTAGGGTTTGAGTGTATCATGGCCACGTTAACGGTAACCTCTGAGCTAGCATACCAGCTTCCCTACCTCGTGTTATAGTTTATTATCGGATTCACATGATAGCTTTCATATGATAGGTTATATGTTAGTTAATTGTTTCATAACATGAAAGCATATCATATATGTTAAGGTTTTGTATTTTCTATATACATTGCTTTTATGTTATTCATGTTTCATTAAACTCGACATTTCGTGGCTGGGAGAACTCGGAGTTACTCCCCACTGACTTTGGCTTCCGTGTTTATATTTAATGCGGTTGGCAGGTTTGTGATGCATACTTGGGTACATTGACGAGCTAGCGAGCGAAGTATTACCTTGGACCTATATTCGGTTCTTAGGATTGTATATTATTATACACTCTTTTATTTCTGTATTTATACGGGAAACATGTCTCCCGTTTCAGATACTTTTTATTGTATAATATTATTTCCTTATTTGTTATGAACCTTTTTATTTAAGACTCCGTCTTATGATGAATATATTTAATAGTAGGTTCCGGTTTTAAAATGTACCGATTTTCACTAAAGTGAACCTATTAGAAACGTATTCTCATCTTTTATTTATTTAAATTATTTTTTTTCTTTCCGCAAATTTGAGGGTGTCACAGTTGGTATCAGAGCATTTTTGCTCCCGACGCACGTTTGTGTACCCTTGTATAAATAACTTGACCTTAATAAAATAATAAACTTGTGAGATAGAATGGTAGGATGGGTAGATTAGGATTTATGTTGTAGTCTATTTGTTTATGCTAATTGTTAGGAGTAACTTAATTTGTTTTGTCTCTTATGAAGATGGTTGGACCTCGTGTAGAAGAGATCGTTGTTGGTACCAACCAGGTCCCTCCTCATAAAGAAGATAATTGCCAAGGAGGCTATGCTTGGGTGGCTAGCCAAATTGCTAGGAGCAATATTACGCCTTATGGTGGAATATATGTTACCTAGAAGTAGTATCCTCTACCGAAGATTTGAAGATTTACAAGCCTAATTGAAGTGAATTCCTTATTCATCTATGAATTCTCTCGTTCTTATTGTATTATGCTCTCTTCCTTCTATCTAGGAGCTTCTTTCTTTTCCAACCTATTTACCTCTTGGAAATTACTCTAGATAGTTCCTTCATCTTACCATTGGTATCCTTACCTCCCTCTTGTAACATTTTTATGGATGTCATCACCATCGGATTGTGGTATATTATACTTAGTCGGAAGAACTTTGAATCTTGTGGAATATTAGTGTTTGTTAGAATGAACTTGTGATTTGGGGAAAATGGTATAGATCTAATTTCACCCTATGGTGGTGAGAGTTGGTATCCTTGAGGAAGGTGTGGTAAGGTATGTTTAATGATTTTAATGCTAGATACTTGTCATGAATAGTGTATAAATAGTTCATGATATTCGATGGTGTAAGATCGAATGAGTTGGCTATGACTTTTTAACTCATTAGTAATTTAGTCTTTTGGACTTAGAAGTTTAGTATTGGTTTGAAGACCATGTTTATGATATGTCTATTTTGGAGTAAATAAGAAGTTTCGAATATGGTACCTAGCCATCCTATTAAGCTAGTTCCGTGTTTAGATGATTATAAGGATTTGAGGATAAACTTAGGAGGAAAGTCTCTTAGTGGTTTTAGACTATGAAAACTTGAAGTTGCAATATCATTTCTTTTGAGGATCGAATTAAGCATAATGGTGGTTGGTTGTTGTGGTTAAGGATTTTAGTGGTTCTTTAAAGGTTACTTGGAAAAATAGTTGTTTTAAATGTTGGACCCTAATGGGAATAATTACCTTGTGGAATTTTGGATTTGGATGACCAAACTTGAGGAATATTGTTATAAGCAAAAACCGATGTATGGAGAGTTTGATGGAGCTAAATAAATTGATTTACGGTCGCATTGCCCTATAATTGGCAAAAGTTAAGTGAAATGAGATTTGGTAACTAATCTCTTTTGAGGATTTGTGTTTTAACTTTTGAAGATGAGAAAGTTCATTGTTAATAACTTAGGATAATGAATTTTTGAAATAAATTGGATCAAAGGATGTCATAGTAAGCCTCTTTTACTTTGTGGTTGTTAGCGATCTTGTTTCCCTAATTATAAATATTTAGATGGTGGTTTCCAATAAGAGTTTGAATGGAGCTAAGAAGATTAGAGTTCGTAATGAATCTTTCATGGGTTGTTAGTTATGAGTTTACCGTACAGATGGATCTTAGAAGATTTTAATTGAATCTGAATAATTGAGAGTTATTACTCGATGTGTCATGCTTAGGAAATATTTTGGAAGGAATCTGATGATGGAAAATGTTGAGGATATATTGCACTCTCTTGAGGGCTAGATTCTAGTGCAGTTAGTGTTGTTGAGTTACGATAGACATTTGAAGTATCATAGATGGAAGATAGTATGGTGATTCATTCCTCTCTTTTCTCTCTTTCTATTCGATTTATTCTTTCGAATATTTCGTTCCTTCTATCAATTATCATCTCGTATAGATAGGTTATTAGAAGCTTTAGTTAGAAATTTTAGGTATAGATAGTAGTGTTATTACCTTTACTATAGAATTTTTGAACTAATCGCTTTTGGAAATTTTTGATGATTTCAAGTATTTTACCGTCAAGGAGTGTTGAGACTTGTTATTGGAGACGTTCGATAACTAGTTTTCTCATTTATTGATGCGAAAATGTATCTTTTTAAGTCTTTGACTTGGGACGTCGATGTTCTTAACAGCTGACGAGAACCTTCCGTTCCATTAATAAGACCCTATATTTTTATTACAAATATATTTTTAACAGTTTTGAAATAGACCTACATATATGTTACTTTCCTTCTTCTAAGTTTCGAGGACGAAACTTTTTAAAAGGAGGGGTGATTGTAACAACCCGAAAAGTACCCAAATTTTTCTAGTAAAAATATTTACTAACACTTTTCAGCAGACTTAAGTTTTTAAAATAGAATTTATTGTTTCGAGTCGTATTTTGAAATTCCGCGTTCGTATTTGGAATTTCTGAGAGATTTCATGAAAAGACCGTTTTTAGTCATCTTTGACTTTTCTTGACTTTTAAGTCGTCTTTGACTTTTTCTTGACTTTTTAAAGTCGTCATTGACTTTTCTTGACTTTTCAGTCGTCATAAACTTTTCTTGACTTTTAAGTCATCTTTGACTTTTCTTGATTTTTAAGTCAACTTTGACTTTCGTTGACTTTTTCCGACTCGCCTTGTAATTTTGAAGACCGAAATTTTATTTAAAAAAATAATATTTTTAATTTATTTTTATTACGATTTATTGGGATTTATGAAAATTTACTATAATTATTTTGAATTTATTTGGAATTAAAGAATAACTTTTACGGTTTTAACCCGAACGTCATTTAACTATTCCCGGGTCAACTTAAGTCCCGAAACCCGACTTTGACATGAGTCATACGCCCCATGTCACTTTTTTTCCACTCATATTAGATCTTTTAATTAATATGATTAAACTAATAAAAATATCTAAGATAGTTGTAACTTTATCGGTCTGTCAACTTAAACTCCGCAAATCGCGTAAAAACAGACCCGATTCCTCTCCATTTCACACGTCTCTTTGTCCCCTCTTAAGCCTTGATATTTTCATTTCTTTTCATTAATATAACATAATATCTAGATATTTAATTTAATTAACTTAATATCTAATTAATTATCTTATTATACTAATAAAACCCGAGTCAATTCCGTAACAACAATTTCAAAACCCGACTCATTATTTCTTCTATATGTACACGGCACACTCCATCATTACTCACCAACAACTTTTCATTTTACAATAAATCAAATTAAGATCTAATTAAT
>JAIUZE010068632.1:0-22254 GCA_022085475.1 Heliosperma pusillum | reverse complement strand
ATTCTCATATCAATTAACAACTAACAACATCCATCGACAACAACACAAGTCCTAAGCAAACTAACCATAATCTAAATACGGTTTCTATCCTAGAAATCACATAAAACACGTAAATGATATCGAGTAACCCTTCACCGTTACCTTTTCGCGTCTTTAAACGGTTTCTAAACCTTCCTATTCTCCACCTACATACAATTAGATAATAAAAGATGAATATCATTCACCTTGAGAAAGACGGATAATTTAAAAAGCGAGAAAGACGGTAATTTTATTACCAATACGGATAGAGGAAGCTAAGAGGGGAAGAATAAGACGAACTTACGTGAATTTGAGCGAGAAATGAATGAGTAGTGACGATTCTAAACTTGGAATAATATGGAGGCTAGGTTTTGGTGTTTATGGTGAGGAAGAAGAAGATTGAGTTGTGAGGGAGTTAGGGTTATGAGGGAGTATATGTAGGGTGAGTAAGTGGAAAAGTCAAGAAAAAGTCAAAGACGACTCAAGACGGGTTTTACATGAAATCTCGCGAAAATTCCAAATACGAACTCGGAAATTCTAAATTTGACTCGGAAAATTAAATCTACGATTAAAACTAAATTTCACTGAAAAGTATCCGTAAAATATTTTTACTAGAAAAATAGGGTACATTTCCGGGTGTTACATATATATATAGATTTTGGATCCGGTGGAAACGACCACTCGGTGCAAAAAGTGGAAACGAACACTCATTAGGCATTCATTTAATATCCACTCCCTGTCATTTGCAAACTTATCACTCGACAAATCCCAAGTAATGAACTCACCCAATTTATCAACACACTTAACTTTCCCCCATCAAACACCACCAGTGCCAAATACCTTGCGATCGTCGTCGACGACCTCTCACAACCAAACACCAACATTTTCGAGCACCCATCAACGTTGACCACTACCATATGTCAGCCATGGTGTCCCCTGTTCGCCGCTTCTTCGATGACGGTGTCGAACCACGACCTACTTTAAGAGCACTCCGTCAATGAATACGGTCCTCTCATTTAAAGATCGACATCATCGGAACTCAAGTCGTCACTCATATTGTTAATATTACATCTATTTCGGTGTATTTACACTAATCCTTGATGCATCTAGGCGATATTATAATGTATCTAAGCATAGATACACCTAATTGACTACTAGGTACATTAATATTAGTTTGAGATACATCAAAATAGAAATCAGATACACTAGTTTTATTTAGCACACTTTGATTTTGTTGAGAATTTTAAAGAAGAGGAAGAATGTTAGACGGAGATCAGTAGAATAAAACTAGTCAAAGAGATGATGATTGGCAACAAATTATTATTATTATTATTATTATTATTATTTTTTTTTTTATTATAAGATGCGCGCAACTTTTATTAAAATAAAATGAAAAGTTTACATTATTATTATTATTATTATTATTATTTTTTTTTTTCTTCCAAAAAAACTCTTATTATTATTATTATAATATGCACGCAGCTTTCATTAATATAAAATGAAAAGTTTACAAGAAATTGGTGGGGAGCCGAGAGACAATCTGGGCCCCCACCCCCTTAGCTATAGAAAAACTAAGTCTAGTAAAGATATAAGCGGCCACCCGAGCCCCAGCATCCTGAGATACCGAGAATTTCTGGATCCGCTTCAGCAAGTCAACAGCATCCGAACCCAACTCCCCAAGCGAAGAGAAAGAGAAGGGTAGGAAACCGTAACCAGCAACCTCGCACAACTCCCTATACTTAGCACACTTGCGCTGCGCAGCATCAGTAACAACCCGTCTCGGCACAAAATCGGTCATCCCAGTCTGTGTCAAGGGAGAGGACTCAGTCAAATCAACACACACGTCACGTCCTCTGTCCCAAGAATAGAGCAGCAAATCCGCAGGACGAAGAGAGCCGCCCTGTCCGTCAACTAAACCGATATCCACTTCCTTGCCCGTAGAAATACCAGATCTATAGCAGATGTCGAATAAGGTGTCACGGACGAGGTTATGCCGATGCTTAACACCCACAGTGCCAGTACAAGAAACAGCGTGGTCCCCGTAAATATCATCTGCAAAAACCCGAGAGCAAGCAGGACAAGGCCTAGATACCACGAATAAAGGAACACCCAGACGATATCCTAGCACACTACGGTAAGTCCTCCCGTTCATAGTCTGACCCAACCCAGAGATAGGGACCGCACGCAACCAATCAGAGGAGTGCGTACCCTGCGGAGACTTCCATAACGCAAGCTGGCGCGGTGTCAAAGAGAAAACAGATTCTGCAGTAGCAGCAATCCTCGCAAAATATATATCTGCCAGTTTCTTCATAAGTTTGGGGGCAGCGATTTCACTAGGATCACGTAAAAAGGCAGAACCTGTAGTCTCAGAGAACACCCGCAAGGCATCATCGAAAGTAGGACCAGCGTCCACAATACCAGAAGGCCGCAGAAGCTTAGCCTGCAAATCGGCAGACTGCAAACGGGACGCCAAAAAGGCATAGTGCAAAACATCCCCGGCATCATAAACACCGAGCCCACCAAGATGAAAAGGGAAAGTGGCAAGGCGCCACTGCCAATCCCCAAAACCAGATCCGGACGCGGTGACAATGCGTTCCAAGCTAGAACGAAGTGCTGCATCAAAGTGAAGATGGACAGACCCAAAAACTCTCGGCGAACAGGTACGGAGGGTAAAGTAGAGCTTAGATATACCCGTACAAGCTCTAAGCAGAAGCAACTCACATTGCGGGTCCTCAATCCTAGCAACTAAATCCATAAGCGCGATGGTCTTAGTCACTCTCTTCGCCACAAGCTCACTGCCAAAACTAGAGCAAGTAATGACAGGCCCACCCAAAACAGAAACACCACGCAAAGGCCGGGCAATGGAAGGAGGGAAAACACCAGGAAAACGACTCTGGGGATCCTCAGTAGGCCAAAAAACCTCAGTCTTAGCGACATTAAGATGGAGACCAAACTGAGGGCCATCTGCCATAATCAAATCTAAAACCTTCCCAACCTCCAAAGTATCCCCTAGAATGGTGCCATCATCTAAGTACCAAGCCTGCATACTCAAATCAAAAGAGTCTCGTATCTTGCACACCAAGGGATGCAAAACCAAAGCGAAAAGCAAGGGTCCCAAAGGATCACCCTGCTGGACTCCCTGACAAGACCACAGACAATGTTCCCCATAAAAAAGACGGGCGGGACTAGAGTAACAGAACTCCACCCAACGGGAAAGAATCGGGCAACGACGGCGAACTTCCAGAAGCATGGTGACACGATCAACAAGGTTGAAAGCATTCTGGAAATCAACCAGCAACATAGAAAGCCCCACATCCCCACCACGAGCCTCAATGAACCGATTCAAGGCATGCAAGACAGCCTCTCCTCCACCGGACACCCCAACCCCAAACTGAAGACCATCAAAATAAGAACACAAAGAAGGACCAACCAAACAAGCACCTACCTTAGAAACAAGACGTCTCCAGATGGTACCAACAGCAATAGGACGAACACCACCACCAGGTTTAACAAGCGGCGTGAGCGGAGCGCTGGCAATGTACTCACCAAGAGCTAGTGGACATCTGCCCTCAAGAAAAAGATTGACCACCCTAGCAGTAGAAGCGATAAGATCATCAGAGATAGCCACAGCAGCGCCACTCAAGCAGTCCATAAGGTGTTGGGCACGAAACCCATCCCTCCCGCAAGAAGTGCCACGAGGGAAACTACGAATCATATCCAAAACCACAGCCGAAGAGGCAATAAGAGAATGATGATCCACGGCAAAGGAGGCAAGGAAGGAGATGGGGCGACCGGGTGCTTCTCTCGCAAAGCCTCAAGAGTGGCATCAGAGTAGGGGGCGACACCAAAGGAAGAAAGCACCCTAACAGCTGCAGAATAGTGGCCATCACAAATATTCCGCCGACATTGGCGGAGGTTAAGCACACTCAAATCCAGATCCTCCTCTACAAGAAACGAAGGAGGAACCTCAGCCAAACACTCCTGCAAAAGCTGCAAACCCCCTCCAGGTACCCCCCAAGCAAGAATAGCCCTGGCAATACTCTCCTCCTGACGTTGTCGCCTAACAGCAGTCCTACACTCAAGATTACTCCTAGGAGCGAAGGTCTTAAGCAGACATAGAGGCAACACAAGCAAACGAACCCAGCAGGAGAGGTCACCAGGAGAGTCAGCCACATCATCCAAGACCCCCTTTAAAACCCGAGCAAACCCAAGGCGACACTTAGGAGGAATGGACTTCACGGTGCGAAGACCCAAAGAAAATAAACGATCAAGTGAAGATATAGACCACTGAGCAAACTCAACCCCATCATCAGATGACAGACCCGAGGGAGGCGGAGCCGTAGGTCGCAGGATACTATGAATAATGAAGCTAACGGTACCATCACCACAATCCGGAGGCCCAACAATATCACCCCGACTATGCCGATACCTAGAGCGAAAGGTATGGGTTTTAAAGCACTCCCCACACAACCAAAGCCCCATCCGCTTCAAAGTAAGCTCGACATTAGAGAAAACAGTCAGACTATCAGAAAGAGTTTGACGTGTAAGCCCTATAGCACCATCATGACAATTACGATCCTGAAAATGTTTCTGCCAAGCAGCCTTAGTGAGGCCCTTACCATTACCATCCGGGCACCCATGAAGACACGAAAAGGAACAATGAAAACGTACTAAAACAGGCATGAGTAGAAGTATCACGCAAGAAGCAATAACCCAAGCCCATGCACGTGCATGGTAAGAAAACACACCAAACCAATCACATAAGGACACATGTAAGGTAGAAAATAAAAAAAAAACCTAAAAACGAATATTCAAAAACAAACGAGAAACCTGCCGCCACAAGCCACACACCACCGGCTCCACACTACAACCCAGAACCACTACAACACCGTCACGCCGACCGAGACCTTTGGCCGGCAACAGCTGTGGTCGAAAGGCGGCAACCGTACACCAAATCCCACACGCGGCAGCCACACCCCGAGCACGAGCGCACGACAGCCAAACCACCACCAAGACCAACACCGGCGACGTGAGTGACGTGGGGTCTGAGTAATGCGAAAGACGTGGTGGCAAACCGCAGCAGCAAAAACCAAGAAGCCCACAAGCGTTGATCCGAACGCGAAAACCCGCAACGGCGCGCCCTAGACCGACCGCACGACCAACAACACAACTCCAGGCCGGTGAGTGGATGGCCGGCAAGGAGAGGTGGTCAGCAGGGAACCCACACCGGCAGCAACCAACGATAAATTTCAAAAACCCCTCCTCCCTCTCTCTCCCTCTCTAACCGCTGTTTTCAAATTATTATTATTATTATTATTGTTTTCAAATTATGCGCGCAGCTTTCATTAAAATAAAATGTAAAATTTACAAGAAGTTGGTGGGGAGCCGAGAGACAATCTGGGCCCCCACCCCCTTAGCTACAGCAAAGCTAATCCTAGTAAAGATATAAGCGGCCACCCGAGCCCCTGCATCCTGAGATACCGAGAACTTCTGGATCCGCTTAAGCAAGTCAACAGCATCCGAGCCCAGCTCCCCAAGCGAAGAGAAAGAGAAGGGTAGGAAACCATAGCCAGCAGTCGCGCATAAATCCCTATACTTAGCACATTTGCGCTGAGCAGCATCAGCAACAACCCGTCCCGGCACAAAATCAGACATCCCAGTTTGAGTCAAGGGGGAAGACCCTGTCAAATCAACACACACATCACGCCCTCTGTCCCAGAAATAAAGTAGCAAATCCGCAGGACGAAGAGACCCGCCATGCCCGTCAACCAAACCAATATCAACCTCCTTGCCTGTAGAAATACCAGACCTATAGCAAATGTCAAATAAAGTGTCACGAACGAGGTTATGCTGATGCTTAACCCCCACAGTACCAGTACAAGAAACCGCGTGGTCCCCAAAAATATCATCAGTATAAACCCGAGAGCAGGCAGGACAAGGCCTAGATACCCCGAATAACGGAATACCTAGTCGATACCCAAGCACACTACGGTAAGTCCTACCGTTCATAGTCTGACCCAACCCAGAGATAGGGACCGCACGCAACCAATCAGAGGAGTGGGTACCCTGCTGAGACTTCCATAACGCAAGCTGGCGCGGTGTCAAAGAGAAAACAGATTCCGCAGTAGCAGCAATCCTCGCAAAATATATGTCTGCCAGTTTCTTCATAAGTTTAGGGGCAGCGATTTCACTAGGATCACATAAAAAGGCAGAACCTGTAGTCTCAGAGAACACCCGCAAGGCAGCATCGAAAGTAGGACCAGCATCCACAATACCAGTAGGCCGTAGAAGCTTAGCCTGCAAATCAGCAGACTGCAAACGGGACGCCAAAAAAGCATAGTGCAAAACATCCCCGGCAGCATAAACACCGAGCCCACCAAGATGAAAAGGGAAAGTGGCAAGGCGCCACTGCCAATCCCCAAAACCAGGCCCAGACGCGGTAACAATACGTTCCAAGCTAGAACGCAGCGCTGCATCAAAACGAAGATGGACAGACCCAAAGCTCCCCGGGGAACAAGTACGGAGGGTAAAGTAGAGCTTAGAAATACCAGTACAAGCTCGAAGCAGAAGCAACTCACATTGCGGGTCCTCAATCCTAGCAACCAAATCCATAAGCTCGATGGTCTTAGTCACTCTCTTCGCCACAAGCTCACTGCCAAAACTAGGGCAAGTACTGATAGGCCTACCCAACACAGAGACACCACGCAAAGGCCGAGCAATAGAAGGGGGGAAAACACCAGGAAGACGACTCCGAGGATCCTCAGTAGGCCAAAAAACCTCAGTCTTAGCGACATTAAGATGAAGACCAAACTGAGGACCATCTGCCAAAATCAAATCCAAAACCTTTCCCACCTCCAAAGTATCCCCAACAATGGTGCCATCATCTAAGTACCAAGCTTGCAAACTCAAATCAAAAGAAACCCGTATCTTGCACACCAAGGGATGCAAAACCAAAGCAAAAAGCAAGGGTCCCAAAGGATCACCCTGCTGGACTCCCTGACAAGACCACAAACAATGTTCCCCATAATAAAGGTGGGCAGGGCTAGAGTAACAGAACTCCACCCAACGGGAAAGAATCGGGCAACGACGGCGAACTTCCAGAAGCATGGTTACACGATCAACAAGGTTGAAAGCATTCTGGAAATCAACCAGCAACATAGAAAGCCCCACATCCCCACCACGAGCCTCAATGAACCGATTCAAGGCATGCAAGACAGCCTCTCCTCCACCGGACACCCCAACCCCAAACTGAAGACCAGCAAAATAAGAACACAAAGAAGGACCAACCAAACAAGCACCTACCTTAGAAACAAGACGTCTCCAGACGGTGCCAACAACAATAGGACGAACACCACCACCAGGTTTAACAAGCGGCGTGAGCGGAGCGCTGGCAATGTACTCACCAAGAGCTTGTGGACATCTGCCCTCAAGAAAAAGATAGACCACCCTAGTAATAGAAGCGATCAGATCATCAGAGATAGCCACAGCAGCGCCACTCAAGCAGTCCATGAGGTGTTGGGCACGAAACCCATCCCTCCCACAAGAAGTGCCACGTGGGAAACTACGAATCATATCCAAAATCACAGCCGAAGAGGCAACAAGAGAATGATGATCCACAGGCAAATGAGGCAAGGAAGGAGATGGGGCGGCCGGGTGCTTCTCTCGCAAAGCACCAAGAGTGGCATCAGAGTAGGGGGCTACGCCAGAGAAAGAAAGCACCCTAACGGCAGCAGAATAGTGGCCATCACCAATCTTCCGCCGACATTGGCGGAGGTTAAGCTCACTCAAATCCAAATCCTCTTCCACATGAAACGAAGAAGGAACCTCAGCCAAACACTCCTGCAAAAGCTGCAAACCCCCTCCAGGCACCCCCCAAGCAAGTATAGCCCTGGTAATACTCTCCTCCTGGCGCTGTCGCCTAACAGTAGTCCTACACTCAAGATTACTCCGAGGAGCGAAGGTCTTAAGCAGACAAAGAGGCAACACAAGCATACGAACCCAGCAGGAGAGGTCACCAGGAGAGTCAGCCACACCATCCAAGACCCCCTTCAAAACCCGAGCAAACCCAAGACGACACTTCGGAGGAATAATTATTATTATTATTATTATTATTATTATTATTATTATTATTATTATTATTATTATTATTATTATGATGCGCGCAGCTTTTATTAAAATAAACTGTAAAGTTTACAAGAAGTTGGTGGGGAGCCGAGAGACAATCTTATTATTATTATTATTATTATTATTATTATTATTATTATTATTATTATTATTATTATTGGTGTTGTTATTGTAATGCAGGGGAGTTTGTTGTAGTTGTTGGTGATAGTATTCTATGGGAGCGTCTTTGACAACCCTCGCGAATGCGGAAATTATAAAACATACAAGCATGATGAAATTACCCCGTCTAGACGAAATTACCCCATCTAACATAGTTCAAGATAAAATTACCCCGTCTAGTCGGAAATACGGTATTTTAAAAACTTTTAAACATGCAAGATAGATAAAACGAGGAGTGTCAAAATATTACAAACTAAGTACGGAATATAACAAAGAGACGGAGTCTCTCAAAATGTTAACAAAGAACAAGTGTTTAGCAAACTAGCTAATTAACGACTAGAGGTTAATCTTCCAGGGACAACGCCCGCTAGCTCACACCCGAACCCAAAATAGTAAGCAAAAAGTCATCCATGCAAGCAACCTGTTCATTCATGAAAAACATGAACGCCACAATCAGTGGGGAGTAACTCCGGGTTCTCCCAGCCATATCACATTAAACGTACATATAATAAAATACAAAAGTAAAATCATGCATATATAGATATCCATGTGAGTTACGATAAGAATAGATAGGCAATTCGATAATTAATGATAAGAGCATATGGAATACAAAATTGAGGAACCATCATGTTATTCAAGACTCGGGAAAGACACTCTTAGGCAACCGAATACGCTCACTAGGGCTTGCATCTCACCGTTAGCGGTATAATTTTGATAAGATTGAGACTCGACAAACAAACCATGCCAAGTCATGCGATGATCACAAAGAATCCAACATATTATCATCCATTCACGAACCCATACATTGACGGTGCCCAATCATGCAATGACCATGACAATATCATGAAATCACGCATTCAAAGACGACGGTGCCCAATAATGCAATGACCATGAATAATATCATGAAATCACGCATTCAAAGACGACGACACGACGACATCTCTCACGGTAAATGAAACGCACTAGCATCGTGTACAAGGCAAGTATTATTTGGGCATCCACGGGAGTAAAACCTTCCCTGAACGCATACACGATTCAATCCATTTCGTATATGTAGACTAATTTCCTCCTGGTAGGAACGATAATTAAACGGCTCCTAATCTAAACCTGGCCATATTCCCGGAATCACATTTTCCGATTCGACATGCGATGACGTTTCGCATCCAAGACTCGGTCAATCAAATAGACGCCGAGTACCCCAAATTCGGTAGATCAATTCACGAAAGAGGCGGAAAAGAGCACAAGCCTTATAACAAGCGGTACGCTACATGCAAATAACACCACCTCGCAAGTACACAACATTTGACGGCCGGGTCGATCAACGCAATGCGTTCGCCTCCCAACAACATCGTCGTATGCCCACTAACACATGCAATTAAGCAGTAGGATACCTCCCCGTTCCGACATTCCAGCCTTACGAACGTGGAGGTAGCCAAGGGAATGAGAGTACAAAGCACATACCAAAATAGTGCTCAAACCGTAACATTTGTAAAAACGACTCAAAGTAGGACATACCACAAACCGTCACAAAACTTGTGAATAGGGAAATATATAAACTTAACTATGATAAAAATGAATCAATACATGACACATAAGCATTAGAACAAGTTTGTGAAGCATAACGAATAAAAACATAGATCACCCCTCCAAAACAACGTTGTTTGGAACCCAACGAAAACAAGGGTCCACTTCAAACGGTCATAACTAGAGTCTAATACGAATTTTCATAATTTCTATCATTTCCAATTTTCATAATTCACTTCTATCAACTATCAACAATCAATATTCATCATCAAAAATCATCAAATAACAACAATCACCATAACATAATTCCTTAACTTACTAATCGTAATCTAATACGAATTCTAGCATATAAAGCATGTAAAACACGTAAATGATATCGACTAACCCTTCACCGTTACCTTTACGCGTCTTTAATCGATTCTAAACCTTCCTAGTCTCCACCTACATACAATTAGATAATAAAAGATGAATATCATTCACCTTGAGAAAGACGGATAATTTAAAAAGCGAGAAAGACGGTAATTTTATTACCAATACGGATAGAGGAAGCTAAGATGGGAAGAATAAGACGAACTTACGTGAATTTGAGCGAGTAACGAAGGAGTAGCGACGAATCTAAGACGGATCAAAAATGGAGGCAAGGTTTTTGGTGTTTATGGTGAGGAAGAAGAAGGAAATGAATTGTGAGGAAATGAATTAGGTTTAGGGTTTGAGGGAGTATATGTAGGGTGAGTCGGAAAAGTCAACGAAAGTCAAAGGCGGTTCAAAAGTCAAGAAAAGTCAAAGGCGACTCAAAAGTCAAGAAAAGTCAAAGACGACTCAAAAGTCAAGAAAAGTCAAAGACGACTTAAAAGTCAAGAAAAGTCAAACTCGCCTTAAGACGGGATTCTCATGGAATCTCGCGGAAATTCCAATACGAACTCGGAAATTCTAAATTCGACTCGAAACTTTAAATTCTAAATTAAAACTTAAATTTGCTGAAAAGATTTCGTAAAATATTTCTACTAGAAAAATAGGGTACATTTCCGGGTGTTACAGCGTCGACGCCGGAGATCCTTCTATTTAGACGACGACCGAGGAAAGAAGGAGAAGGGTGGAGAAAAAATTGACGCCAGAGATTCGGTGACATTGACAAAGGTGGTCGGTGATGTCACCGACGTTCCTATGGTGGTCGACAATGTTTCCGATGTCGCATATGATGGCCGGATCTTAACTCGTCGGTGACAAGCAGGCATTGGGCTGGTGGGAGATTTTAAGGGGGATAAGAATAATGGGATTTTGGGTTATTGTGAGGTCAATGATGCTGTTGATTTCTTTTAATTCATTGACTAGTGAACGTTTCCACTTTTTGCACCGAGTGGTCGTTTGCACCGGATCTTGACTCTATATATATATATATATATATATATATTTATATATAGGCAAGTTATAAGGAGTCCACCTTCAAAATTGAGTCCATGAGTCCTCATCTTGCCCTTTGGATGAAAGAGATGGAGGGACAAGATTAGAACAAAATGGAAGGCTAAGATTAAAAGAAAAATGAATGGACAAGATTAAAACAAAATGAAGGGACAAGATTAAAACCAAATGAGTGGGTTTTAATGACTTTCACCTACATTACGAGTACATAATGATGTAACTTTAGTCATTAAAAGTGTAACTTCAACCATTATTTGTGTAACTTCAAAATAAAATGTGATTTCGAGTATATAAATTTGAATTGATGTAACTTTAAGATAAGTTTATGTGATTTTTACCTTTTTATGAGGGTAACTTTAGTCATTAAAAGTGTAACTTCAACCATTATTTGTGTAACTTTAAACTAAAATGTGATTTCGAGTATATAAATTTGAATTTATGTAATTTTAAGACAAATTTATGTGATTTTTGTTTTTTTATGATGCGAACTTTAGTCATTAAGAGTGAAACTTCAACCATCATTTTTGTAACTTTAAATTAAAATGTGATTTCGACTATATAAATTTGAATTTATATAATTTTTAAACAAATTTATGTAATTTTAGTTTTTTATGAGTGTAACTTTAATTCTTAATTGCGTAACTTTAAGTTAAAATATGAATTAATTTTAATATTTTAATAAGTGTAACTTTAACCTTTATTAGTGAAACTTCATTTATTAACTGTGTAACTTTAGTCAATTATAGTGTAACTCATGTTTAGGTAACTTTAGTCTTTTCTAGTGTAACTTCAGTTCATACTAATGTAACTATAATCATTAATTAAGTAACTTCAGTCCTTAATAAGATAACTTTAGTCCAGTGCAACTTTAGTCCATAATTGTGAAACTTTAGTACATACTAGTGAAACTTTAGTCCATAATTGTGAACTTTAGTACATACTAGTGAAACTTTAGTACATACTAGTGAAACTTTAGTACATACTAGTGAAACTTTAGTACATACTAGTGAAGAGATCTAAAATGTAGACTAAAAATGTGATCTAATAAAAATCTGGAAATAAAAAAACAAGATCTAAAAAATGAACAAACAAGATCTAATAAAAATCTGAAATTCTAAAAAATTAGAAAAACAAGTGTAACTAAAAATTAGAAAAACATTAGAAATAAAAAACAAATACGAGATATAAAAAAGTGAATCTGAAAAAAAAAATAGATCTAGTAAAAAAAACGTATATAAAAAAATGACATCTAAAATAGTGGTGGTTGTTATTTTTTTAATCTAACAAGTGTAACTCCAATCTATAACAAAGTAACTTTAATCCATAATAATGTAATTATAGATCTGAAAAAAAAACCTCCAACAACCACCACCACAAAAAAATAAAAGAGATCTAAAAAATCAAAGAAAAAAAACCAGAAAAATTAAAAGCTTTAGAATTAAAAACAAGGTTTTTTTGTACCCGTTTTTTCAGATCTATAAAATGGTGGTGTTGTATTTTTTGTTTTTTTTTTTCAGATCTAAATGGTAGTTGTGGTAGTTTGGGTTTTTTATTTTCAAACATAAGAATGGTGGTGGTGGTGGGTGGTGAAAGGTGGCGTGAGAAGAAGGGGCGAGTGGCGGCGCATGGCGCAGGTGGGGGCGGCGGCGGAGCAGCATGACTGCTGCAGGAGGATGGCAGGGAGGAGAAGGAAGGAAGAGAGCACGGCGGGAGGACAGCGGCGGCGTTGAACATGGCGGCGGAAGGAGGAGCACATTGGAGGAGAGAAGGAGGAAGGTGCAGAAAAGGAGGCGTGGGCCGTGGTGGTGCTCGGTGGGGTGAGAGAGGGGTAATGGTGCTCACGGGTGGGGGAAGGAGGTGAGTGAGGGTGTGGTAGTGCTCGGTGGGTGAGGCCGGGAAGAACAGTGGTGGTGGCGGTGGCGCTCGGTGGGTGAGGGAAGGATAGTGGTGGTGGTGCTCGGTGGGTGAGGGATTGAGGTATTTTTTTTGGTTTTTTTTTAGAGGTATGTAGAGAGAGAAGAGAGGTAGAGAGATAATGAAAAATGTGAGAATGAGAGAAATGGGGTGAATGAAGGATATAAATACTAGGGTTTGAAAGAGATGATTGTGTGTCTCTCACAATCTTAGCCCTCCATTTTGTTTTAATCCTAACCATTTATCCTCTTAATCCAAGGGTTTGGATGAGGACTCAAGGACTCAAATATACTAGGGGGACTCATTTGAACCTACCTCTCTCTCTCTCTCTCTCTATATATATATATATATATATATATATATATATATATATATATATATAGAATTGGGATCCAATGAGAACCACTAAGATAATGAGAACCGTGAGAACTCCGCCTTAAAAAATTAATTTTGTAAAACTAACAACATATTTGGTTTTCGGCGTAGAATTTTAAGGCTAGATAACATATTTGTTGGTAAAAAACGTTATTAGCTAATGACGGAAATTGAGGCGAAATACGATTTATTAATTTTCATGCACTTAGTAGTCAGTTTGATGCATCTAGCAATTTTCATGCACCTAGTACTCATTTTCATGCATCTAGAGCCCGTCGTATTCATGCACCTAGTAACTGTTTTCATGCATGTAGCAATTTTCGTGCACCTAGTGGTCGTTTTCATGCACTTATAGTAATTTTAGTGTACCTAATTGAAATTATGTACATAAGTACATAATTTTAATATAATCAATAATTTTTGTGTTAGTTACTGCAAATATATTGCTTGAATAGACTAAACTAATGGTAAATGATCCATCAAAACTTTCGGAACAAAATTTGGTGGAGATTAAGTGAGAGTTCTCACGGTTCTCATTATGTTGGTGGTTCTCACCGGATCCTGACCCTATATATATATATATATATATATATATATATTTAGAGAGAGAGAGAGAGAGAGAGTAAGGATCAATTGAGTCCACCATTTTCCTTAGAGTCCTTGAGTCCTCTTTTGGACCATTGGATGAAAGGGGATGGATGGCTGAGATTGGTGCTCCAAAAAAGGATTAATGGACTAATTTTCCACTCTCTCTCTTCTTTACTAATTAACTACTAATCCTAACCATAATTCAATATATAACATTTTGCACTCAACCACTTCTCTCTCATCCCACATAATTTCATTTCCTTCCACTCTCTACCTCCCAAATCCCAAATAAATAAAACCTAAAATAAATCACTCCTCCCTTCCTCTTACTCACAAACACCCACCCAACACCTTCCTCTAACTCACCACCACCAACCCGTCACCACCACCAAAAAAACACCCATAACCACCCCTAACACGACACCACTCCCGACGCCACCCACAACCACCTGATACACACCCGACGCCACAACCACCAACACACCGACAACCACCCAATAAACACGACACTCTCTTTTCCTTTTTTCTCTCTTTTTTCTTTTCTTCTCCTCACTGCCGCGCGCGCCGCTCTCTTCACTGCTGCGCCGTCCTCCTCTGCCACCTCCCTCATGCGCCGCCATCCTCCTGCTGCCTACATTTCTCTCTTTTTTTTTCGTTTTTTTTTTTCAGATCTATGTTATGTTTGGTGTTGGGTGATTGTTGTAGGGTTCCAGATCTGTTTTGTGGGTTGTGTTGTTGTGGGTGGTTGGGAGTGGAGGTTGTGGGTGGTGGGGGACTCGCTCGTGAGGGCGTGGGTGGGGGTAGCTGGTGAGGGCGTGGGTGCGGTGGCTAGGATGGTGATGGGGGTGTCTGTTATTGTGTTTGTTTTTCTTTTACAAAACATTTCCAAGATCTATTCTGTTATTGTTTTACTTTTTTTTATTGGTTTGTATTTCCAGATTTTTTTTCGTGTGCTTTTTTTTTTTTTCTGATAAATGGGTGTCAAATATCAATGGGGATTAGTAAAGTAACACAACTCTTCCATTAAAGTAACATACTCGTCTATTAAAGTAACACAACTCGTCTATTAAAGTTACACATTTTATTTATTAAAGTTACACATTTCATTTATTAAAGTCACATATATTGTCTATTAAAGCTACACATTTTATTTATTAAAGTTACACATTTTATTTATTAAAGTTACACATTTTATTTATTAAAGTCACATATATCATCTATTAAAGTAACACACATTATTTATTAAAGTAACACTATTAAATTAAACAAAATGACCTTAAAAGTTACACTTGTTAATGTCAGATCTATTTCTTTTTTTAGTTTTTACTCTTGTTTTCATTTTTTTTTCTAGATCTAGCTTTTTTGTGAGTGTGGGTTGGTTTGTGGTGGTCGGATTACAGTTACACTCATAGAGTACTACAGTTACACTCATAAAGTGTTACAGTTACATTCATAGAGGACTACAGTTACACTCATAAAGGATTACAGTTACACTCATAAAGGACTACAGTTACACTCATAGAGGACTAAAGTTACACTCATAAATTTATAGTAAATTAAATAAATTCAACATGTAATAAAATTCAAAAAATTCCATTCAAAATGACCTAAAATTACTATAGTTACACTCGTAAAATATTAGAGTTACACTCGTAAATCATCAAAGTTACACTTGTAAAATGTTAAAATTATATAAACTCAAATTTTTATATACAAAACCGTCTTAAAAAAATCAAAGTTACAC
Organism: Heliosperma pusillum; assembly: GCA_022085475.1. NCBI lineage: Eukaryota > Viridiplantae > Streptophyta > Magnoliopsida > Caryophyllales > Caryophyllaceae > Heliosperma > Heliosperma pusillum. The sequence goes on along the minus strand of JAIUZE010068632.1, from coordinate 6,389 downwards.
TCGAAAATCAGCAAAGTTACACTCGTAGAATGTTAAAATTATATATATTCAAATTATTATATACAAAACCGTCTTCAAAATTTAAAGTTACGCTTGAAAATATTAAAGTTACACTCGAAAAGCATCAAAGTTACACTCGTAAGGTGTTAAAATTGTTTAAATTCAAATTTTTACATACAAACCGCCTTAAAAAAGTTAAAGTTACACTCTAAAACATTAGAGTTACACTCGCAAGCATCAAAGTTACACTCATAATTCTCAGCAGCTCAAAAGTGCTCAAAAGTGATTAATTAAAGGCTAGAGAGAGAAAGTTAATTAATTAGTGGATAAGTAATTAATTAGTGATAAGTGTGTTTTTTAATCTACAAAATCTCAGTCATCCATCTCCCTCATCCAATGGCTAGGATGAGTACTCAAGGACTCTATGGAAATGGTGGACTTAAAAGAATTTGACTCTATATATTTATATATATATATATAGAGAAAGGTTCAAATGAGTCCCTCATATCTTTTGAGTCCTTAAGTCCTTCTAAGAGCCTTTAGATCTTTAGATATGGATGGTTGAGATTATAAGCTAAAAGTAACCAATACACTAATCCATTCTTTATCCACTAATTAATTGTCTTTCTCTCTCTAGCTTAAAGTTGATGACATTTTAGCATTTTTAGGGTGAGACTTTGTTTTCAAGTATAGATTTTGTTTTTCTACGAGTGTACAGTTTTACAAGTGTAACTTTTATCTTTTACGAGTGTAACTTTAATTAAAAAAAAGTGTAACTTTATATTAAAAAGCGATTTTACGCCAAGTTTTTGACATATTACGTATTTTTAGAGTGTAACTTTATCCTTTTACAAGTGTAACTTTAATCTAAAATCATACAACTTTATACTAAAAAGTGATTTTATGACAAACTTTTGACATTTTACGTATTTTTAGAGTATAACTTTAGCTTTATACAAGTGTAACTTTAATCCAAAATAGTCTAACTTTATACTAAAAAGTGATTTAGACAAGTTTTTAACATTTTACGTATTTTTAGAGTGTAACTTTAGCCCTTTACAAGTGAAACTTTAATCCAAAATAATGTAACTCTATACTAAAATATGATTTTACGACAAGTTTTTGACATTTTTACGTATTTTCAGAGTGTAACTTTACCCTTTGACAAGTGTAACTTTAATCTAAAAAAGTGTAACCTTAAACTAAAAAGTGGTTTTGAGACAAGTTCTTGACATTTTACGTATTTTTAGAGTGCAACTTTGATCTTTTACGAGTGTAACTTCAATCCAAAATAGTGTAATTTTATTCTAAAAACTGATTTTAAGACAAGTTATTGACATTTTACGTATTTTTAGAGTGTAACTTTGTTCTTGTACGAGTGTAACTTCATTCCAAAATAGTGTATTTTTAAGTTAAAAATTGATTTTAAGACAAATTCTCGACATTTTTTATATTTTTGTAGTGTAATTTTGAACTTTTAGAAGTGTAACTTTAATCCAAAATAATGTAACTTTATTTAATAAGTAATTTTATGGCATCTTATTTTTGAATTTTGAAATTTTAAATAATTTTAAGTGTAACTCCAAGCCTTTTAGAACGTAACTTTATTATATTGAAAGTGAAACTTTAGTCATTTATAGTGTAATTTAACGTTTTACGATTGTAACATTAGTCATTTATAGTGTAACTTTAGTATATTGAGAGTGTAATTTTAGTCCGTTGAAAATGTAACTTTAGTTCATTGAAAGTGTAACTTTAATAGATTGAGACTATAACTTTAGTCCTTTTAAAGGTGTAACTTCAATCACCGTCAACAATAACTCAACATAAACAACAATAATAACAACCAATAAAGAAAAATATAATTATTTTTGTTATTAAAAAACGACTTTTAATAAGGTTATTATTAAAATCAGCTAATTAGAAAAAAAATCTAAAATTAATAAAATTAACAATAATACTAAATCTACTAGCAAATCCCTAAATCTGAGAAAGGGAAAAAAAGGGATTAAAAGTAATGGCTAGTAGATTGGAAAAAAGCAAAAAAAAATAAAGAGGGAAGAAAGACGGAGAGAGGGTGGTGGTGGTGCAGGGGTAATGGCATCGTGGGCCGTGGCAGGAAAGAGAAAGACGACGCGGCTGGTGGGTAGTGGCGTGGCGGCGTCGGCAGACAGTAGTGTCGGCGGTGGTGTCGGCACGCGGCAGATGGTTGGCACGCGGAAGATGGTCGGAAGATGGTCAGCAGCAGGGTGGTGTCGATGGTAGTGTCGGCACACAGAAGATGGTCGGTAGGTGGTGTAGGCGGTAGAGTGGCGGAAATGGTTGTAGATCTAGTTTTGTTTGGTGTTTTTTTTTCAGATCTAGTTTTTTTATTTGTTTTTTTGGCTTGGTGGTGGTTGTTGGTGGTGAAGTAGAACGATGGAGGATTGGCGGTGGGCGGCAGTGGGCGGCGGTGGGCGGCGGTGGGCGGCAGTGGGCGGCAGTGGGCGGCGGTGGGCGGCGGTGGGCGGCGGTGGGCGGCGGTGGGTGGCAGTGGCCCACGGTGGAAGGAATGAAGATGAAGAAAGAGAGGAGGAGTTTTAGAGAGAAGAAGGAGAAGTTTTAGAGAGAAGGAAGGAGTTTATGAGTGAATGAATTGTGGGAGAAATGAGTTAGAAATATGGGGTATTAGTGATTTAATTAGTGTGGATTAGTAAGGTAGTGAGAGAAAGACCTTATTAATGACATTTTTTGTGTTTTAATCTCAGCCTTCCAACTCCAAGATCCAAAGGCCTCTAAGAGGACTCATGGACTCAAGGTTTTGGGGTGGACTCATTTGATCCCATTACTATATATATATATATATATATATATATATATATATATATAGAGGCTGAATCAGGTGAGGCCACTAATTTTGGCGAGGCGGCCTGCCTCACCAATTCCTTTGTTAACTATTCATTGGGCTGAAAATTTCGGGTCATTTCTAATTGTTTTATTTGGCCCAAATACTTTCTTTCTCTAATATAAAATAATCATAACCTCATATACTTTACTTTCTCACTCTTATTTACACGACTTAATTGAGTTGGACTTGACTTTGTGAAACTTGCACCTAATTTTGTGAATCTTGGACTTTATAGTGTAAACCTAAGACTTTATAGTGTGAATCTAAGAATTATTGTTGATTTATATTTGTTCATCTATGTGGGATTCGAACCCACACCTTGCACAATAGCACAATGCTCTACCTTTTGAGCTAATAGATAATAGAGTGCAAATTGATTTATGCATTAACAAATAACAAACATATTAAAGCACCGGTAAAGAGCTAATTAATTTTGTGAATATTGAGCTATGTGTTGTGAGTCTAGGACCTTATTTGATGTAGTTTCACAAAATAAAGTCCAACATTCACAAATTATATGGGTAGGATGCACAAAATAAAGGCCTACTTTCACAAAGTCAATTCATTAGTTCACAGCAGTTTCACAAAGTAAGGTCTTAAACTCACACCACAAAGTCCAAGTTTCTCAAACCTTATGGGCCGAGTTAGGTAGGCAGATAATTGTTGTGAAGTCGTGAGGCTCTAGACTCGTCTAAGCTTATGCCTTATTTTGTGAACTCCAAACCTAATTTTGTGAAACCTAGACATGATATTGTGAATCTAGGACCTATTTTTTGTAAATTCAAGACTTAATTGAGTGATTTTTGACGTATATTGGCATTGAAAACTTTTATAATAATCTCATATTTATATTTGTTCATGTATGTGAGACTCAAACCCAAACCTTGCGCAATAACGCAATGTTCCACCATTTGAGCTAATAAATGATATATTGCAAAAACTAATTTATGCATCAACAAATAACGCATCAAAGCACTAATGGAAGCATATTTTCAAGATGAATATATCAAATAAAGTATATGAACTTGATTTTGTGAACCCTTAATATGATTTTGTGAACCTTGCACCTTGCAGTTGATTTTGTGAACCCTAAATCTGGTTTTGTGAACCTTACATCTCATTTTGTGAATCCTATAACCGAGTTTGTGAATCTTAGACCTGATTTTGTGAATCCAACTTTAATTGCATAGACACACACACACACAAGCTACCACTTTTCTCATATCAAAATAATTCCTTAACATCTCTGCATATAAATTACCGATTCACAAGATCAAAATGTAAATATAATCACAAATAAGTAGAAATCTGCTTTTGTGTTTTGTGAATCCTGAAACAACTTTTGAGAACCCTAGAGCTAATTTTGTGAATCTTGGATTCAATTTTGTGAATCCTGGACCTGATTTTGTGTCGCTTGGACATGATTTTGTGAATCCTTTTTTAACAGCATACATACACGCACATCAAAGAAACATTTTTATTTGTTTCATGATCTCCTCCTAACAAAACCAATGCTCATTACTCATCCTCCCAACTAAACATTAAAATAATTTATACCAGTAGAATCAACAACACTGGAACTCAACAAACACATCTTTTACTTGATTTAAAACTAGAATTGAGTACACTAAAACTCGATGATATGCAGTAAATTTCAAGCGAAATGAGTAAATTACCAAACATAAAAACATATATTGAAAATAACACCCGAAAAAACTAATTAATTTGAAACAATACAGAAAAGACAACAAATTCAGTTACAATACAACTTTCATTGAGACATTTTATCATACTCCTCATCTACTGACGAAACATGAATATACAACCATAAACGCAAAGATATAACTTCAGAAAACACAAATCAAAGATGAAAAAGGGATTGAAATTGTGAAGCAAAAGGACGAGGAAACTGTATAAGCATAAAAAAGAGGAATCGTACCTCAGATTAAGTGAATTAACGAATATTCAATAAATAAATATATGAACAACGACGAAGACAACAACAAAATCAAATCATGCAACAACATAGGAAATATTAGCATACATTAGACTAAAGAAATGTTAATGATCGAACTTTGCATACACACACATAAAAATCGATCAAAACTGAAAAATAGACATAGTAATATAGTCCATAACTTAAATACATCAAAATTAAGAAATAAAACACTTAAATGAAGAAATAAACGCATGAAAATTGCAAGTCAAAAAAATTAAAATCGTAAACACGGAAAATCGAAAATAAAAATCGAAAAATTGCATATTTAAAATAATAATTAAGAATGATTTAAGTTACAAAACAGAAATTAACTTACGATATTTAGGATGAAAGAGTAGAACATTATGAAATTTGATCAAGCATAATCAATTCAGGCAATATTTATGTTCATCATTGATATTATGCTCTTAATCTGAAAATTTTCAAATTACCTGGTGCTCATCATATGATAATTCTCGCCGATTGATGAGTAATCTTCCTCGTTATTATTGTTACGTGCAACATCTCAGAAATATTTAGTGTTTTTTTGATTAATTTGTGCTTTATTTAGGGTTTCTTGAATTTGGGGATTATTTTGATTGACTTCAAAAAAAATTTCCTGTAGGAATAAGAGTGGAGAGAGACAGTAGGCTATTGGGAGGATAAATGTAAGAGAGAGGAAGTGGTATTATGGCTAAATGAGAGGAGTGATAGTTGATTTCATTAATCCTGCGTATAATCATCTATTCAATCTGCGTCCTTGATTCATATGTGATCAATGGTTGAGATGAGTACGGCAGCCTCACCGCAAGAAGGGTGCCTCACATGATTCAATTCCTATATATATATATATATATATATATATATATAGAGCAAAGATCAATTGAGTCCACCCTTTCCCTTAGAGTCCTTGAGTCCTCTTTAGAACCATTGGATATGAGGAGATGGAAGGTTGAGATTGATAGTCCTAAAGGGTGATTAATATCACTCCCTCTCTACTTTCACTAATTAATCATTAATTCCACTAATTCCCCTCTCATTTAATATATAAACTTTTCCTCACAATTACTTCTCTCTCATCTCACATAATTTCATCCCCTCCTCTCTCTCTAAAACCCAAATAAATCAAACCCCAAATAAATCACTCATACTCCATTACTCAAACAACACCACCCAACCATCACCAACACCCACCACTATCAACCTTCCATCGACAATAACAATCACCGCCACCAACCGTCCCACCAACACCGTGCTCCACACACGACCCCACAACCACCGTCCTCCACCGTCACTATAAAAAAAGTAGATCTGAAAAAAATGTACATTTGATAAAAACCACCACAACTTCCACCAACACGACTACTACCCTTCTCCGCCGCCTCCTCCACTGCCCACTGCCGCCTCTCCTCTCTCCTCCGACGCCTCTCCTTTCCTCCTCCTTCTCGGCCGCCTCTCCTTTCCTCCTCTTTCTCGGCCGCCTTTCCTCTCTCCTCCGACGCCTCTCCTTTCCTCCTCCTTCTC
>JAIUZE010068631.1:0-47195 GCA_022085475.1 Heliosperma pusillum | reverse complement strand
TGATCAACTAAAATGCAAAATGGGAAAATGCAATCCCTCCCCCAAGCTAAACATCACATTGTCCTCAATGTGAGCACAAAGACAAAATATGCAATGAGATGCTTAATGGGGAAAAGGAAAAGTGAAAGAAGAGTGAAGCTTACTAGCCAGCGCGGACTCCCCCAAGCTAGTCTTTTGGACTTGACAAGGAAGGTCTTTATAGATTCTTCAAAAACTCTTTCATCTGCAAAATAAATCCTAACAACGAAAAAGGGAATAAAAATGCAAAAAGAAAAGGGAACACGGGTTGCCTCCCGAGAAGCGCAATTTAAAAGTCTTGCTAGACTCCATTTTGTTTCTTTGAAATCATCCTTTATCTTTAAGCTCACTATCATCCAAACTCATTTTCGTAGCGTTCTTTACATTTTTCATCCATGCCAAGCTTTTCCGGAAATAGCCTCTTCTAGCACTTTTAGCAGTAGTGCTTTTAGTATGCTCACCTGCAAAAGAGTCAACACTAACATGTGCCTCCAACGGATCCGTCAGTAAGGATCGAGGCATAGAAGAAACAATAGAAGAGTCATCAACATCAAGCACATAACAAGGTTCTTCTAACACTGGATTCCTAACGGTGGAATTTTTACTAAAGGTCACCTTTTCATCTCCTATCTCTAATGTCAAGTTCCCATTCTTGACATCAAAAACTGCACCAGTGGTGTGCAAAAAGGGTCTTCCCAAAATGATTGGGATTTGAGAGTCTTCGGCTATGTCAAGTACTATAAAGTCAACGGGAATGAAAAACTTACTAAGTTTGACGGGCACATCTTCTAAAACACCCATAGGTTGTTTTAGAGAACGGTCCGCCATTTGCAATGTAATATTAGTGCATTTCAAAGCACCCATGTTATGTTTTTCAAACATAGAAAAGGGCATGACACTTACACTAGCACCTCGGTCGCAAAGAGCCTTATCAATGGTATATGTGCCTACAGTGCAAGGGATGGAGTAACTACCAGGATCCTTAAGTTTTGGTGGAGACTTATTTTGCAAGAGTGCACTACACTCTTCAGTGAAAGCTACGGTCTCCATCTCATTGAAGGATCTCTTCTTTTTGAGGAATTCCTTCATAAACTTGGAATAAGAAGGAACTTGGGAAAACAATTCAATGAAAGAGACTGTTACCTTTAAGTTCTTGACGACGTCAAGGAACTTACCATACTTTGCCTCCTCCTTGTGCTTGGCTAATCTTTGGGGAAATGGCACTTTGATTTCAATAGGAATCTCGGGCTCTTTCCTCTTTGACATAAGCACCTCAGCTTCAACATCAACAACCACATGCTGACCACTTCTCGAGGAAATGGCATTTACAGTTTCATGGGGTTGGAAACATTGTGAAGGAATCTGCCCTTGGTTTTGGTGGGTATTAGAAGCGGCATATTGAGAAATTTTAGCTTCCAACAATTTGATGGCGGCATCCTTAGCTTGATCGCTCTCTTGTAATTGAGCTATTATGGTGTCTTGCCTTTGAGCCAATTGCAGCATCATGGCTTCAAGTTTACTTACACCATTGTCACTCTGTTGAAATGTAGAGGATTGGATTTGTTCTAGCTTTTGTGTGAGAAGGGCTACTTGAGCTTGTAAAAGTGTCAAAGTGGGGTTCTCCTGCTTGGATTTCAATGGTATGGGGCGGGAATTTCTATATTGAGAATCGTGAATTGCCATGGATTCAATGGTAGAATGAGCAATTTCAACATTAATTTGATCAAATCTTCCATTGTTAGCAGAATCCAGGATACGACGGGACTCTATATAACACCCATTATAGAATGTGATGGCAAGGAGCCATGGATCTATCCCATGATGAGGACACTCCCTTTGCAAGTCCTTGTACCTCTCCCAGGCTTCATATAGGCTCTCATCATCCCCTTGTTGGAAACCAGTGATTTGACATCTCAACAAAGCGGTCTTTTCCGGAGAAAAGTACTTTTGGTAGAAGGCAAGAGCTAAGCTCTCCCAATCAGTGATACCTAATGTAACCTTATCAAGGCTATGTATCCACAACTTTGCCTTACCCCTCAAAGAAAATGAGAAGAGCATCTCTCTAATTTGCCCTTGGGTGACTCTAGTTTGTCTAATAGTGGAGCAATAGTCACAGAAGTTTTGGATGTGAAGATTGGGATCTTCTGTGACATTGCCACTAAATTGGCTTCTTTCTATAAGGTTAATGAAGGCAGGTTTGATTTCAAAGTTTCCGGCTGTGATTTGGGGTGTAGCAATACCCCTTAGAAGTGTTTCTGCGGTGGGTTTGAAATGGTCTGAAAGTCGAACCATTTCCTAATGTGAAGATGAAGATGGAAATGTTAATTGAAGATTGGGTGGTTTTTGTGAATGGAGATGAGAATGGATCTTCTTCTCCTTCAAGGTTAGATAAAATATCCGAGTATTCTCACGAATATGGTCTAAACTTGAAGTATCAGAAGCTTTTAAGATTTTGTTGAATAGCTTTTGTATCCTACGCAGAGTTCTTTCTAGTTCGTGGTCTAAAGGAATAGGAGTCCCTAGTCTAGAAGATCTGGGCATAAGATTGGAAAGCTAAAATGAAAAATCAAGAGAGGTCTAAAGGAATTTGAGTTCCTAAAGACTAGATAAAACTAATTGCGATAAAAATCACAAGAAAAAGGAAAACTAAACCGTGCTCCCCGGCAACAACGCCAAAATTTGATCGGGCCTGTCGCAAGCCCGATGCAAAGATAAATTACCCAGACTAGGCTAATAACAAATTAATTTAATTATGGAAGTAGGGGTCGATCCTCAGGGAGATGGTGTTTCCTATAGAATGTGAATTGTCTCGCAATTTAGTCTTATCTAAAGATTTTATGGGTTTTGGAGTTTTGATGTCTAAACTAATATAAAGCATAAATGAAAACGAAATAAAAGCAAATGAAAACAATAAAGAAAACGATGAATTAACAATAATGAGAAGCATCTATGGAAGTAGGTTAACACACGTAGATTGACATATTGATGAAATTGGATTTGGAAAATGCAAATAATTAATTGTGAGTTCGTAAGAATGATGTGTTCATTACAATCATAGATCAGATGGTCTAGCAGTCTTTTTAGGCGATTTACTAGGTCTTAATCTACCATGTCATGCTTTGTCTATTCAATTCTCGTATGTCTACCTTGGAAAAGAATTCCATTTTAGTCGATGATTTCCGGCCATAAGTCGTTAACTATCGTTACAATCCAAACATGCATAGAACAACGTTTTTTTAAAGGCACAATTTCTTTACCAATTAACATCTTTTAATCAATCTAACATGGCTACCCTACCATCCTAGAAAAGAGTGACTACTCACTCATGATAATGGTTAACCACAAATTCAATTTCAGGACCGAGTATGCCGTCTAAGCTTAGACGGTACCATATTTTTCTCTCACAAAACATACCCATACACGGTGAGGGAGAGAACATGGGGGAGCCCCACCTGGTCACCTCTACCCAATTTTCTCTCACAAAATACCCGTGTAAGATCCGACCCGTCTTAAGAAGAGACTACTGAATGTTTAAATCTAAAATGATATTAACAATGAAAACTAGGATTGACATGTTTATCTGATTTTGACTCTTTGTATGGCGATAATAACGACGCTAATTGACAATCGAAGAAATGAAATTACAATTATAACGATACTAAATGAATCTAAGATAATATGTAAAGGGAACAACAATCAAACGGAAAACAATAAAAACATTAAACAAGGGATAAAACAGAAATACCTATATGACGATCAATGACGATAATGATAACAATAATAGAAAATTCTTGCACATAATAAACGATCCACCAATTACAACACTTGAACCACACAAAGGAGATTACAAGGATGAAATTCTTATTGATCTAAGCTAAGATTTTGATATGAAATGGACATAAATAAACTAAGAACTAAAGACAAAAGAAGAAGAAAATGAGAGAAGGGAGGCTAGTTCCCCCTCCTTCTAATCTAAGGAGAAATGTAAGAAGAGAAGAGAAGAGGATTATAAGATGGATGATTTGAGAAGAGGGGCTGGAGCATCTATATATAGCATTAGAGTTTCGTGGAGAAGAGGTCGAGCATTAAACACATAGGACAAAAATAGGAAGTTGACGCCGTTTTCTCGAAGCAGCACACTTACCCGATCGGGTACACCACTTACCCGATCGGGTAAGTTGTATTCCAGGTCCTTTGACTGTCGTTTCATCTTCCTTTGCTTTGACTTGACTTCCAACATCCCCCTTGACCTCTTGAGTCGGGTTTGTTGATAGGGTTTGATGTCAAGCGATGAATTCTTCCGCCTAATTGATTGATCTTCCGACAACTATGAAACCGTCTTTGCTTCTTCTCTCTTTCGAATTAGTGAACCTTCTTGAAATGCCTTTCACTTGGTCAAGCTTGCTTCTTAAATCGTCGGGTTCTAGGCAAATGCTCAGGAATATAGAAAAAGGGTGTAGAAACGTCACTTTCCCTACAAAACGGGTTAGAACACAGGAATTCGCCTAGAAGACGATATTAGCTCATAAAGTGGCTTAACAAAGCGCAAATGACATACAAAACCGAGCTTAATCGGGGGTTAAAATCATACAAATATTCACTTATCAGCAAGCATACCAGTTTCAGTTTCTCTGAAATCTGCTCTGTTTGCAGTAGGAATTTTCATCATTGGTTCATTCTTACTACATGTCTAAGTATTGTAAACCGAAATGTTGTAATTTCACTGCAAAATAACGAATACTCTGCAATTTGAGTGTAATTTTCTTTGCTTTTTTATAAGAAGCATTATTTTTTTTAATTTCTTTTTATACGAGGCATTAATTTTTCTTTTTATAGGGGCATAAATGTTTCTTATCTCAATTCATCTATGGACATTATATGAAAATCGGGACTTTTGTATCAGACGTTTCTAAATAAAAGACTAGATTATATGGCTTGCACGTTGTTGACTACATAGGACTAGATATGTCAATTAAGGACCTGAATATGACCCACCATTCAAAAGTCAAAAGGACTTGATCTGACTCAATACACAAGCAACTTGAGTTTTATCTTTGTTGATCAAACTAAGCCATGTTCCATACACAGTCCGACTGATGCATATGTCCGGTATATTTTTTTTTTTGGCAACGGTATACTTATATTAAGACATTGTATTTTTGTGCTTAATGAATGCGGCATACACGTGGATTAAAATGCTAGATACATACCTTTTACATGCCTGATACACTCTCTTCATTTACTAGATACATATCTTTAGCGAGTTAGACACATTTCTTAAAGTTGTAGTTACAAACCTTTAGCTAACTAGATACACTTGTTCATGTGGCTAGATATATATATCTATATCTAACTTGATACATTTCTTTAAGTTTCTAGATACATAGCTCTAGCTAGGTAGATACACTCATTTAAATGGCTAAATAAATATGTTTAGCTAACTAGATACACTTCTTTATGTTGTTATATACATATCTTTAGCTAGCTAGATAGATTTATGTAAATTGCTAGATACATACCTTTTAACTAGTTAGATACACTCATTTAAGTTGCTAGATACATATCTTTACCTAGCTAGATACACTCCTTTAAGTTGCTAGATATATATCTTTAGCTAACTAGATACATTTCTGTAAATTGCTAGATATATGCTTTTTAGCTAGTTAGATACACTCCTTTAAGTTGCTAGATACATATCTTTAGCTAGCTAGATACATTTCTGTAAATTGTTATATACATACGGAGTACCTTTTAACTAGCTAGATACACTCCTTTAAGTTGATAGATACATTTCTTTAAATTCCTAGATACATATTTTTAGCTAGCTAAGATATAGTCCTTTAGCTAGCATGATACATTTTTTTAATTGCTAGATACATACCTATAGCTAGTTAGATACATTCCGTCAAACTGCTAGATACATATCTTAAGCTATCTAGATACACTTATTCAAATTACTAGATACATACATCTAGCTAGCTACGTACACTCCTTTACACGGCTACATACATATTTTTAGCTTACAAGATACAACCATTTAATGATACTAAAATAGTATTTGGATCACCAAAAGGAAATGACCTCCGACATCTCCACAAAAAAAAAATGACAGGTAAAAGATTGTCCATTTAAGGTGAAAATGATTGTTTGAATTAGTTTGAGCGTTTGACCAATTAGCTAATGAGTAGCACAAAAAAAGCAGCTCGCATGCCATGATTACTCATTTACTCATTTAGTCTCAATTTCCCACGGATCCAAAACTACACTGTTTCATCTTCGACACTCCCTTACTCCTCTACTCTAAGTCTCCAACTACATTGAGTTGTACATGCCCACACTTGATTAGTCCAGTCAGGACAAAAGCTCTCTCCCTACTCCAATGGCTCCCTCCTCCCTCCTCTTCACACCCCCACCACCCACAATCGACAAGAGGTTCAACAATTAATTGATGGCATGGACTAATGGAGAAAGCTCAGGGTAGCAGGCTTCAGATACACCATCGATACCGATGACCACAAAGCAAAGTAAAAATTGAAGGCCAGGCTGCGGATCTAAAAAATCGACCAGTAGCGGTTAATCGGCGGTGAGGTTCTTGTCGACGATGGCTTAGATTGAGCGCACAATATACATTCCGACTCAGAATATTCCGCAGAAGCATCTAATGCTCTTAGTGTTTCAAAATTTTGCTTATAAATTAAAAATCTGGCATTTTTAATCACTAACTTCATAAATTGATCCAAAAAATATAAAATACAGAAGGGCGTGTTGAAATAGGGTAAACAACTAGCCGAAGGTAGACGGAGGTCGGCCGCGTTGTTAGGGTGGTCGGCGACTGCGACAGGAAGGTGGTGTTAGGTGAATATAAGGGAGATCAAGAGTTTTTGTTTGGGTTTGGAGAGATGAAGTTATATGAGTGGCTTACGGCTTGATTGAGCTACATATATATCTGATTTGATATAATGGTTGAAAGGTAGTTCGTACAATTCGTACCAAACTCTAGTTCGCACGGGATCCCGCCCATATATGAGGCGGGATCTCGTGAGTTTGATTCTTACGGTGAGTTGGTACTCACAAATCTAAGCCTTTGGATGAGAATAGATAGACGACTATGATTGAATTCAATAGCAACAAAAAAGAACACAAAGAAAACACTGAAGCTTTGATATCAAATCAAAATTAATTATAATCCTCTCTCTAACCATTCTTTCTAAGCCCAAAAAAATGGAACCATTGGAAAAATTACTAAGTAAATCTAGAAATTAACGCCCAAAAATTTCGTAATATCGATATCATCTCAATTTCACCAATTTCATGCTATAACATTGATATCATCTCAATTTCACGAATTCGGTGCTTGTTTTTTGTGCCTGAAATTGCGTCAGATCTAGACTTTAATTTAGGGCTTCTCGTGATGTTCCTATTGGTGGCACGTCGATGGTGGTGCGAGCTATGGCGACTCAAAGGCGACATATTGTTGGGTTTGATTTTGGTATCGATACGAGATGTAGGTGGAGCGAGTTAGTATTTTCCTAGTTAACAAGAAGAACAAGACTAAGAGTACGACTTACGCTGTGATGCTTAATTCCTTGTTAAATTGCTTTAGAAAAAATAGGGGAATTTATGTTACTGATATTACTGCCACACTATGTTCTCATAATCTTAAAATTTATATGTGCAATCTTTCGGAACAAATGAAGCAGGTTGTTGTGGGTTGTTAGAGGTAATGGTGGTGATGTTCAATTGTTTTGTTTATAGTGAAGAAATGTCGGGAAATATTGCGTAACCAATCGCAGGAAAAATGCTTCATGTTAGGTTCAAGATCAATTTTTTTAGCTGTGGTTTATTTGCTCTACACTTGCATGTTTGATACTTTGATCAAACTTATATCATTTTCATAGACTTTTAAAATAACGTAAGAGTAACACTGAAATAACACTTAGTAACAAAAAAATACTAAAAAAAACGTAAGAGCAACACTAGAATAACACGCGATAGCAAAAAAAGAAAAAAAAAATAACGTAAGAGTAACACTTGAATAACATTCAGGTAACAAAAAAAGTAAAAAAAAAAATAACATAAGAGTAACACAAGAATAACACGCTGTGGGAAAAAAAGAAAAAAAAATAACGTAACAATAACACTATAATAACATTTCATAAAAAAAAGTAAATAAAAATGACGTAAGAGTAACACTGGAATAACGCACGGTAACAAAAAAAAAATTTAAAAATAAAATAATTTAAGAGTAACAATGCAATAACACGCGGTAACAAAAAAATGACTAAAAAAACGTAAGAGTAACACTAGAATAACACGCGGTCACGGAGGAGAGGCGAGACGATGAACGTGGCTGGTGATGGTGTTACTATTGGTGCGTGAAGGTGCTAGCTATGTGTTATCATATCTCATTATTACTCCAATTTAACATGAATGACTATGTGTTATTCTAGTGTTATCCTTGATAGTTGGAATGCTTATTGCTATTAATTTATTATTGTTGTACTAGGTTACTCATTGTTATTCATGGTACAATATACAGAGAATTACTCTTGTGTTACCATGTTATTACTCTTTTCGTGTTACCTTTTTGTTACTCTTTTGTTATTCTTGTGTTACTGTGTTGTTATTCTGGTGTTATTCTTGTGTTACTCTAGTGTTATTCTTGTGTTGGCTTGTTGTTACTCTTGTGTTATTCTTGTGTTACTGTGTGGTTACTCCAGTGTTATTCTTGTGTTACCGTGTTGTTACTCCGGTATTATACTTAATAGTTCCTTGTTATTACTCCATTATTATTACCTTAAGTTACTCACTGTCATTCATATGTTACTCTTGTGTTACTCTTATGTTACCGTGTTAATTCAGTGTTATTCTTGTGTTACTCTGGTGTTATTCTTGTGTTGACTTGTTGTTACTCTTGTGTTATTCTTGTGTTACTGTGTTGTTACTCCAGTGTTATTCTTGTGTTACCGTGTTGTTACTCCAGTATTATACTTAATAGTTCCTTGTTATTACTCCATTATTATTACCTTAAGTTACTCATATTCAGTCATATGTTACTCTTATGTTACCGTGTTAATTCAGTGTTATTCTTGTATTACTCTGGTGTTATTCTTGTGTTGGCTTGTTGTTACTCTTGTGTTATTCTTGTGTTACTTTGTTGTTACTCCAGTGTTATTCTTGTGTTACCGTGTTGTTACTCCAGTATTATACTTAATAGTTCCTTGTTATTACTCCATTATTATTACCTTAAGTTACTCATTGTCAGTCATATGTTACTCTTATGTTACCGTGTTAATTCAATGTTATTCTTGTATTACTCTGTTGTTACTCCGGTGTTATTCTTGTGTTACCGTGGTGTTATTCCAATGATATTCTTGATAATTCATTGTTATTACAGATACCGTATTTGATACGCTAAAGAAGCTCTTTTTCCAAATCTTTAATGCTTTTATAAATGTAAAGTACACTTAATACAAGAAAATTTAAAACGATATATATTTAAATCGATTTGCAATCAGAATAGATAATAACAATGACACGTAAAAATGATAAAAGAAGCTCTTTTTTTTTATCATTTTTTGTAGAAAAAAATCCGTTTCTTCACCACTAGTTACTTATCAGGCATAACATTTTACCTAACACTAATAATTTAACTAAAAATCAACAAACTATTCAGTGAGCCACAGTCATCGCTATACTCTGCCTGGCCCTGCCGCGCTCAACCTCCTCATCCGCCCACCTGCAATTGCGTCTCCACACTCTAGCATCATCTACTCCGGTGCTCACGAGCAGCAATCCTGTAACACCATCAGAACACCACATTTGTGGCTCAAAAATCGAGGTCATTCAAGCTAATGCCATCATGAGCTCATATCTCGCAGCATCATTCCAACAATGTGCCCGACGTCTACGATGAACTCCATCTTCTATGTGATTTTCGTGTTAAATCGTGTCTTTTACTTTTCCCAATAACCTACATCAAACCAATCACTTGCGGAATTATTCTTGTAGAAAGGCTCATTCTACCAAGCACAAATGGATATTATATTTCATATCAGTTAGCACATTAAAGTGACTAAAACCAATCAACCATCAAATGACATTTTTATCATCGCTAGCAATTTGATTTTATCAAAAGGCTCCTTCTGCCAGTAGTGTACTCCTCTCCTGCATCACATTTATTACCTTCTTTTTGTTGGTTACTACTTATGGCATCGTTTTAGCTGCTTCCTCCATCATTTTGCTAAGTGCTTATTAATATAATACTTAGAAGCCCTTTAGTCTTACGCTTAAATAGTCTTAACAAATCCGTATCTATAGTAATATAATACAAATCACTTATTAATTCACTAAGCAACTATCAAACTCTCATCTTTCAAAATTCCAAAAATAAATAATTTAACATAAGCAAATCCCAAATTCAGCAGCACAAACCCTTAATTAAAAAATTTCTGATAAAATAGCAATTGTTAACAGAAATCAACAACAATAATAATGAAAATGTTACCCGGAGGGTTGAGGAGGGGAAGGATATTGCTTAGATTGGGAAGCAGAAAGAGCCATTGCAAACAATCTATTCAATTTCGTTGGCGAAATTTAATTTTTAATTAATATGTTTACATTCACTTAACTAAAACCAGATTAAAGTTTCAATTAACAAGATAAGGACTCTCATAATAAATATATAATCTTGGCAACCAAATTCACTGAAAAATAAATTGCCATTTGACAATGAATTTGGCAGGCAAATTGAAGATATGAGAAGTGCTTGAACGAGATACGAAGAGAGGGTGAGAAAAATAATGATGAGAGAGAAAGAAAATATGTTTAAGGAAGTAGGTTGAAAGTGTAGTATGTTTTATAATTTTACAGTTTTGTCCTTAGAAAGATGTCTTCATCAGAGACATTGATTCGCACATATCTCACGGACAGCAGTTGATCTTTGATTTAATCTAATGGTCCAGATTTGTGAGTACCAACTCACCATAAGACACTAGACTCACAAGAACCCAATTCTATATATATATATATATATATATATATATATATATATAGGTTCTTGTGAGTCCTTCATATCTTTTGAGTCCATGAGTCATAATCTTGGCCATTGGATGGAAGAGATGGAGGGACAAGATTAGAAATAGATGGAGGGATAAGATTAGAAGGAAAATGGATGGACAAGATGAGAACAAGATGGAGGGACAAGATTAGATTAAAATGAGCGGGGTTTAGTGAATTCCACCTACACATGACCTTGATATTGTAACAATATCATTTTGAGCCAAGTTTTTGTAACTTCAGCGTTTTATGAGTGTAACTTCAGTCATTACGAGAGTAACTTTAAACATTATTTTTGTAACTTCAAACTAAAATGTGATTTCGACTATACAAATTTGAATTTATGTAACCCTAAGACATGTTTATGCGATTTTAGCCGTTTTGTGAGGGTAACTTCAATCATTATGAGGGTAACTTCAACCCTTATTTGTGTAACTTTAAACAAAAATGTGCTTTCGTCTATACAAATTTAAGATTATGTAACTTTAAGACAAATTTTATTTGATTTTAGCATTTTTATGAGTGTAACTTCAGTCATTACGAGTGTCACTTCAACCATTATTTGTGTAACTTTAACCTAATATGTTATTTCGATTATACAAATTTGAATTTATGTAACTTAAACACTTTTTTGTGATTTTAGCATTTTTATGAGCGTAACTTCAGTCATTACGAGTGTAACTTCAACCAATATTTGTGTTACTTTAACCCAATATGTGATTTCTACTATACAAATTATACAATTTATATGATACTTTAATTTGAATATTTTATAGTAACTTTAAGTAAAGTTTAGGTAACTTTAGTTGTGTAACTTCAATTTTTAATAGTGTAACTTCATTTTTAAATAGTTGAATTACAGTCCTTAAAAGTGTCACTTCAAGCCTTAATTGTGTACTTCAGTCCCTAATGTGTAACTTCAGTCCCTAATAGTGTAACTTCAGTCCCTAATAGTGTAACTTCAGTCCTTATAAACCCAGTACAAAATAGTGTAACTTCAATTCTTAATAGTGTAACTTCAGTACATAAAAGTGTAACTTCAGTAGATAAAAGTGTAACTTCAGTAGATAAAAGTGTAACTTCAGTAGATCAAAGTGTAACTTCAACAAAATTTGGAATGTGTCAGTTTAGTCCATAAATGTGTCACTTCAGTACTTAATAGTGTCATTTCCGTACTAAAAAATCGAGATCTAAAATACTAATCAAAACAAAGAATCCCTTTAGCTCGAAATTTACATCCCCCATGGGAGGGTATGCGATACACAACGGTTGCTCTTCATAGTTTCGTGCCCGGATTTCACCAATAGTTCTATTATCTTCCATTTCGGGTGGGTAGATGATGTTCAAGGGTGGTGGTCTCCTAGGAGGTGACTCAAACACTTGCTCTTGTGATTCTTGAAAAATATTGTTCTCAAACTCCTCTTCACTAGGCTCCCTCCAAAAGGGTCTCCTATAGAGGGGATTCGAAAACAACCAATTGGAAATGCTACTAGAAGCCGGGTCAATGTCTTGGTCACCAAGTCCCTCTTGTGACCTAGGCATAAACTCTAAAACACTTCAACAACACAATTAGTAACTTCAACACCAAGTAACCTACAAACAATACAAAAAGAAATATTTGAAAAACAATCTAAACAAAATATGACACTAACAAGAGTTTCAATTCGATATTAGCTATATTGCCTTCCCCGGCAACGGCGCCAAATTTGACGAGCTATTTTACGGTGTCGTTAATTCCACAAATTAGCTATGTCAAATAACAATTTATAAAACAAAATCTAGACTCAAACCAACCTAAGTAAAAGAGTAGTAAATGTAAGAAAAAGATTGAACTCAAGGGAAGGTGATGAATGCTAAAAATCTAATCTAGACTCTTGCTAAAAACCGATTAAACAAATTAAAACACTAATTACTAATTAAGACTTGAATTACTTACAAACTATGATATTCACAATGGTAAACATGTAGATAACAAATAGGGAGAGAGTTTTTCATGAGAAAAGATTATCAAGTCTAAAATTACCAATAACAACTAAATACTCAAAGATTCAAATAAGGAGAAGTAACTTAGTGCAATTATCCCAAGTTCCCCCACAATTTACAAAGTAAAGACCCCTCCTTTCCTCCCTTCTCTAATTATCTATTGCAAGCTTCTAAGAATTAGCCACCATGAATTAAACCATCCATAAATGACCCAATACAACTAAACCCATACTTATTAAAACATAAGCATAAATAAAGATGCAAGCTTTAAGCACAAAACCAAAGAAGCATGCTAGAATCATGTAATAAAACATTAAACCATGTCCTAAATACACAATAATCCAAATTCCACTCAAAAGATTCTAACTTTTAAACCAAAGTTACAATCTTTCAAGTTGCTTCAACAAATATCAAGACAAATCAACCAAATTCATCAAGACAAAGCAATTTAATCAAACAAACAATTACTAAGATGGTTAGTCTTAACAACAATTCATTCAACAATGAAATTCAAACATAGGAAAATGGAATTAAATAGAGAAGGAAGGAGTAAAAAGGTCTTACAATGCTAAAAAGGGAAGAACTTGTTCAAATTACACTAAGCAAAGAAAGATTAGCTACCCATAGTCTTCATATTACAACCAATTTCTAAGTAAAAACCCATTATAAGAGCCAAAGTTGAAGAACAAAAAGAGAGAATTCTAAGGAAAATATAATGTGGAATGTTGAATGCTTGATCCTCTCTCTCTCTCTTCAGTCTTCTTCTTTTATACCCTTGGTCCGCAAACCTAGGAGCCTTGAAAGGTGGGCTTCCAAAAGACAAGACGAGAAAATGAAGAAAATCCGTGCTGAGAAAGGACGCAGGCTGCGTCCTACGACGCAGGCTGCGTCGTGCTGACGCAGGCTGCGTCGTGCTGACGCAGGCTGCGTCGTGATGACGCAGGCTGCGTCGTGATGACGCAGGCTGCGTCGAGCACTACCCCTTTTTTCCCTTGTTTTCCTTCTTGACTTTCGTTGACCCAAGGATAGTTGACCCCGCCTTGACTTCCATTGACCCATTGGGCTTGGTCTTCATACCTTGGTGATTCAATGCTAGCCCACTCCAATTTCCGGGTTTTTGGGTCTCGGGTTTTCGGGTTTGACTTTCATTGACTTTCGGGATTTGACTCTCAAAATTGAGTTAAAATACTAAATACTAACATTATTACAAAAACTAAAATTAACATAAAACAAAGCTAATGACCCGTAAAAAGTAAAACGAAAGACTCTAAAAATTACTACTAGACACGACAATATTTGACGTTGTCAAACACCCCCACACTTGGACTTTTACTCGTCCCGAGTAAAACTCGAGATTAGCACAAATGACACGAGCCCAACAAAGTGTGTGTGGAGGCATTGACCTCTCTTCCCTCACTACACCC
The DNA here is from genome assembly GCA_022085475.1 of Heliosperma pusillum. Lineage (NCBI taxonomy): Eukaryota > Viridiplantae > Streptophyta > Magnoliopsida > Caryophyllales > Caryophyllaceae > Heliosperma > Heliosperma pusillum. The sequence goes on along the minus strand of JAIUZE010068631.1, from coordinate 32,712 downwards.
TTCTTATACTCCCTCTTAAACAATCCACCAATGACAAAAACAAAACAAAAAGACTCAATTCTTGTGACACTCTTCTCTCACTCCCCCTCCTTATATCATCCCTCAAGACTAAAGACACGACATGCCACCTACTCCGACTCAAATCAACTCCTCCCTACTTATAGCTCCCAATAAAGTAGTATGACCATCTTTGCCTTATCCCAAGGCATAGCGAGATGGTCTTTCTCAACACCTCCATACAAATCCACTCCTTATATCACCCCCTTATTACTCCACTAATGCAAATCATGGTTACTTGGTTGGCCCCAAACTTCACAATTTGCACAACCAAGCGACCACCAACATAAATCCACCAATTTGAAACAAAGTTTTGTGACTCAAAAATAAAAATAAATGGGGTCCTAAACTAGCCTCCTTCCAATTTCCTCCTTATCACTCCCTTCTTATTCCTCCAAAATTCTCATCATAGGAAGAATTATGCTCAAATTTTTTTCATTTTTTCATTTTTTTTTTTTTCTTGAAAATCCCTCATTTTGCCTAAGGTGCCCTTTCGGGTTTTCACCTTAGCTTTTCCTTTCCTCTCATTGGTGGCTCGCAACTCGATTCTTCATTTTGCCCGGAATGCCCTTTCGGGTTTTCATTCCGTCCTCGGCCACCTTCCCAATCTTGCCTAGGTGCCCACCCTTGTGGGTTTTCACCTAGCCGGGATTTTCAATTTTTTTTTTTTTTTTCTTTTTCTCCTTTTTTTTTTTTTCTTTTTCTTCAAAATAAAGACATAAAAAATACAATGCATCAAAAACAAACTAACTATGTACAATCTTCTCCCCCACACTTAGAATATACAATGTCCTCATTGTAGGAGAGAAGAAAAATGTTACCTCATCAATTGTCGAAAGGAGAAGACCCCGAGGCACCTCCTCGGTTTCTCCTCCTATCCCTTTCTTCTCTAATCCGTCTTCTTTGCTCCATGCCTTCATCAAGGGTTGCTTGGGTGTAAGGAAAAGGGTAGCCCGGGTTTTGTTGCATGGACATCCCAAAGAGAGAGCTAGCCAAGCCATAGACGTCCTCTTGTGCCACCGCATCTTCATAGGAGTCTTGAAGATAGGTGTGGTGGCGCTCATTTTGAACGTTAAAGTGGCTCGTAGCTTGCTCCCTCCAAGCATTTTGGGTGGCCCACATTTCATTTTGTTCCCGCCACCTTTTATCTTGTTGTTCTCTCCAAAGGCGGGCTTCCTCTTGCCCGTCTAGCATCCTCCTCCATTCCTCACTTTGAGCCCTCTCGGCCTCCGCCTCTCAATCTCTCCCTCTCCTCCACAACATTGTGCCAATCATCCAAAGTCTCAAGCCTACCTCCTTGTAGTTGTTGCCAAGTGTTTGAGGCATCCACCCTCCCACTAATGTGCGCCAAGACGTCATTGGTGCTAGCAAAATAGTTAGCCATTTGTTGTTGCCATGGCTCCACGGGTGTGCTAGAACGACCCTCCGCATCAAACATGGGGGTGTCGGTATCATGGTGGCTTTGGAATGGTGATTGGAAATGGAATGGTGGTTGTTGTTGTTGTTGTTGTTGTTGTTGTTGTTGTTGTTGTTGTTGTTCAAAATTTGTGGTTTGGGAAGGTCCTTGCTCAATTGCAAGGATCTCGATCTCCTCTCTCAAATGCTCACTTCCCTCACCACCCTCTCTCCTTCCCCTCCTTCTTTGCCTTAAAGGCACTTCTTCTACCTCCTCCTCCTCCGCACTACTTACCCCCAAACTTTCCTCCCTAGGACACATAAAATCCCATGCCGCGGGTCCTCTAGGTAAAGGATTGTTTTGAGGTCTAGGCAACTTCATGTAGCTTAGCCCGTCACTTCCCAACCAAAACCCTTTTAAGGGTTGCTCTTTGCTAGTCTTGAACATGTGAACTTCTTCTAGCCCAAGTCGGTTGTACCTCGTCAACCCCCTACAAATGTTCACCGCTTGATCATTACCAATGCCCCCCTCATAATGCCTCACCAAGAAAGAAATCACCCCCCCCCCCACAATGGATGCTTGCCCTTGCCAATTTTTGCCTATGCTTGATGCAAGCTCTCAAAAAAATTCGGCCCAATCCGGGATCCCTACCCCCTCCGGAAGCATAGTCCACAAACAAAGCCGGATATTCTCCGGCACCTTGGTGGGTTCTCCCGCGGAGTTGAAAATGGTGGTAAGGAACCTAGTAATTAGGCGGAGTACGGGGTGGGTGATGGCTGACAGTTTGGCATCCTTAGACGGGCCGTGGTCACTGGTAATGCTACCCCACATCATATGCATTTTGCCCCTTGGGCACCTAATGTCTTCGGGTTGCTTGGTGATTTTTAGGATTTGACGGATTTCGGAAGTTGGGGCATTATGCCAAGTTTGGTTCAATCGGAATCGGTAGGCTTTCTCCTCACCTTCGGGCACATCCAACTCCGACAAGGTTGCTAGAAACTCGTATGCGAAACTCCTATAGGTGTAATCCCAGGAGTTCGGCTCGAGATAAGCCTCTAGCCCTACTTTAGCTAGCATGTCCCTTGTCAAGTTGAACATGCCTAAGGCATGGAGGGTGGTTGGGCAAAAGAACTTGGTGGCTACAAGAGGGTGAGTGGATATTTGATCCCAAATTTTCTTATATTGAGCTTGCAACCTCTCATAGCCCATGAACACCGCTTCTACCTCGGTGTCGGGCTCACTCACCGCGGCCCTCTTATTTTTCCCTTTGCCAAACAACTTGGAGATCTTTGGTGCCATTTCTGCAAAAATTAACAAGCAACACACTACAACAAACAACAAGCAATCACTCGAAAGATTTTTCACTCAAGCAATTCAACAAACACTTGGTGCGCAACAATTTCTACACCTCAAAAACTTAGTGTTTGTTGAATTTCTTTACCTCACTCAGAAAACTTTGCCCAATCCTAACTACACAATCAAGCAAGGGCTAAGGGGAACTCAACCTAAGACTAATTCTAGCCTAAATCGAGCAAAAACTTGAAGAACAATGAAAAAGATGAATATGAAGTTATACCTTTTGCTTTTCCACAATATTCAAGCTCCTTGATGATTAGAATAGGTAGGAATTCGACAAATAACCTTAAAAACCCAACAAAAGTTCCTAAAAATCGAATTTGAGGAAGACAAAAGCTAGGTTTTCAAACCGGATTTTCGGAGATTGAGGGTGAGTGAGATTGATTTTGGGGTTATTGAAGGTAGAATAATGATTAGGAAGAAGAATTGGATTGATTTTGATGAAAGTTTTGGAAGATTTGAGTGAGAAAGATGGATTTTTGAGGGATTGGGGTTGGTTTTGGGTGTGTTTGTCGTGAAAAAGTATGAAGAAGAAGATGTTTTTGTTTTATGAAGAACACGGGCAAAAGGAGAACAAAATACTGAAATCCGCTTTCGACGCAGGCTGCGTCATACGACGCAGGCTGCGTCCTACGACGCAGGCTGCGTCCTCCACTGCCGGATGATCTAGCTTTTGCACTTAGCAAAATTTTTGCTAAGTGTTCCAAACACCTCCATACTTGCAATTTCACTTCAATGGTCCATAATAACCTCCAATATCTAAATTCCATCGATTCCCGAACTTTTTATCCGTGGCACGCATCCCGAGGCGGCCAAAAACTCGCAAAACTTCACAAAACCGTTAGTAACTTCAAAAAAATTTTTGTTTCATGCAATGTCTAACTAACTTAAAACAACTCAAATGTTAAGTTTTAACAAAGAAACTTCAAAGAAATATTCACAAGGATAGAGTATGTACATGGTTTGCTGTTTATTTAGAGTCGATGGCTCGACTTAGCTATTTCAAGCTTTTCAACTTTCATAGACCGGGTCGTCAAGCAAGACCTCTTCTTCCCCCTCCCGGCCACATCCTTGGAAGTATTGTTTGAGACGGTGGCCATTCACCTTGAGGAGCTTTCCATCCCCGGGCCCCTCCACTTCAATAGCCCCATGGGTAAACACTTTCTTGACGGTGTAAGGTCCAAACCATCTTGACCTCAACTTGCCCGGAAAGAGCTTAAACCGGTTTTGGAACACAAGAACTTTATCACCTTCCTTGAAAACTCGACGGTTTATCATCCCATCATGCCATCTTCTTGTTTTCTCTTTGTAGATGGACGAGTTCTCATAAGCATCTTGGCAAATTTCTTCAAGTTCTTGTAATTGAAGCTTTCGGTGCATACCGCTCTCATCTTGGTTTTGGTTGAAAGATTTGATAGCCCAATAGGCTTTGTGCTCAACCTCCACGGGGAGGTGGCAAGCCTTGCCATAGATGAGACGGAATGGGGACATGCCAATGGGGGTTTTGAAAGCGGTCCTATATGCCCACAATGCATCAACTAGCCTCTTACTCCAATCCTTTCTATCCGGATTGACCGTCTTTTCAAGGATTCCCTTTATTTCACGGTTGGAGAGTTCGGCTTGCCCGTTTGTTTGTGGGTGGTAGGCCGTGGAAATTTTATGATTCACCCCATACCTCTTGAGAAGGCCTCCAATCACCTTGTTGCAAAAATGGGTACCCCTATCACTAATGATAGCCCTTGGAAAACCAAACCGGGAGAATATGTTCTCTTGAATGAAAATGGCTACTACCTTGGCATCATCGGTGCGGGTAGGAATGGCTTCAACCCATTTTGACACATAATCTACCGCCAAGAGGATGTATAAATAACCACCGGAATTTGGAAAAGGGCCCATAAAATCAATTCCCCACACGTCAAAGATCTCACAATATAGAAGAGGTTGTTGTGGCATCTCATTTCTTTTGGTCAAATTCCCCACCCTTTGACATCGGTCACAAGTTTTTACAAATTTGTGGGCATCTTTGAAAAGGCTTGGCCAAAAGAAACCGCATTCAAGCACTTTTCTAGCGGTTCTTTGTGGCCCAAAATGCCCTCCACAAGCATAGTCATGACAATGATGTAAGATGGAAGGAATCTCACTCTCGGGCACACATCTTCTTACAAGTTGATCTTGGCAAAATTTCCACAAGTAAGGATCATCCCAAGTATAGTACTTGGCATCGGACTTGACTTTGCTCTTTTGATAAGAAGAGAAATGGCTTGGAAACCGCTTTGTCACCAAATAGTTGACCATGGTAGCATACCATGGCTCCTCCACTTGTATAGCATAAAGTGACTCGTGAGGGAGACCTCCTTCAACCTCCTCAAGAGGGCATGATGGTCTTCCTTCATGGTTTAGCCGGCTCAAATGATCCGCCACCACATTCTTCACTCCTTTCTTGTCTTTTATTTCCACATCAAATTCACTTAGGAGAAGGATCCATCTCAACAACCTTGGCTTTGCATCCTTCTTTGCCACAAGGTATCTAATGGCGGCGTGATCGGTGTAGATGATCACCTTTGTGCCCAATAGATAAGATCGGAATTTTTCTAGAGCATAAATCACACCAAGGAACTCCTTCTCCGTCGTAGAATAGTTCTTTTGAGCATCATTCAAGAGGGTAGAAGCATATTGGATCACATGGGGTCCCTTGTCACTCTTTTGACCCAAAACCACTCCCAATGCATAGTCACTTGCATCGGTCATGATTTCAAATGGAAGATCCCATCGTGGTGCTTGAATAATTGGTGCGGTGACCAATCTCTCCTTCAATTCATCGAATGCTTTCCTACATGAGTCATCAAAAACAAACTCCGCTTCTTTGTGCAAAAGCTTACATAAGGGGTTAGCAACCTTGGAAAAATCCTTAATAAATCTCCGGTAAAAACCGGCATGTCCGAGAAAAGACCTAATGTCTCGGGTGTTAGAGGGATAAGGTAAGGTTTTGATAATGTCAGCCTTAGCCTTATCCACCTCAACCCCCCTTTCCGACACTACATGTCCTAAAACGATGCCACTAGTCACCATGAAATGACATTTTTCGGAGTTTAAAATGAGATGGGACTCTTGGCATCGCTCTAAGACAAGAGCAAGGTGTTTTAGACATGCATCATAGGAGTCCCCATGGACGGTGAAATCACACATGAATACTTCTATGATCCTTTCTACATAGTCGGAGAAAATACTCAACATGCACCGTTGAAAAGTTCCCGGTGCATTACACAAACCAAAGGGCATACGACGATAAGCAAATGTACCAAATGGGCATGTGAATGTGGTCTTGACTTGGTCCTCGGGTGCGATTAGGATTTGAAAATACCCCGAGTACCCGTCAAGGAAACAATAGAAAGCTTTTCCCGCTAATCTTTCTAACATTTGATCAATAAATGGTAGCGGGAAATGGTCTTTCAATGTAACCGCATTCAAGCGGCGGTAGTCAATACACACCCTCCAACCGGTTTGGGTCGGGTGGAGACCAAGTCTCCTTGTGCATTCTTGACTACCGTCACTCCTCCCTTTTTGGGTACGACTTGCGTTGGGCTAACCCAACGAGAGTCGGAAATAGGGAAAATGATACCCATTTGCAATAGCTTAATTACCTCTTCTTGCACTACCTCCGCCATGGGTGGATTGAGCCTCCTTTGGGGTTGTCGGACCGGTTTGGCATCCACTTCAAGCCGTATCTTGTGCATGCAAGTCACCGGGCTTATCCCTTTTAGGTCCGCTATGCTCCACCCAAATGTTTCCTTATGCTTTTCAAGTAGTGATACCAATTTGTCTTCTTGGTCCTCGGTGAGTGTGCTTGAAATGATAAGTGGTAGGGTGTTCTTGTCCCCTAGAAAGATGTACTTCAAATGGCTTGGGAGGGTCTTCAACTCGACCTTAGGAGGTTGGATAATGGAAGGGAGGGGCTTGTGGAGTGGAATACTCAAGGCAAACAACTCGGACAATCTTTTGCAGGACGCAGGCTGCGTCCAGTGACGCAGGCTGCGTCGTATGACGCAGGCTGCGTCCTGTGACGCAGGCTGCGTTGTGCACGGGTTTGCCCAGTTTTCAGCATCTCTATACGTTGAGCTCCTCATATGTTTCTATTGGCTCTTCCCTTTCCAAGTCTTCAAGACATTCCTGCACATCAAAGGCCAACAACAAACGCAAACCTTCCTCTTCCATGGGGTTAGTTAAAGCTACCTCGAGTGGGTCTCTATCACAAAGTTTATACATTTGATTCACTAATGGCTCAAAGATATCCAAGAAGAAACAAGATTGATGGTCACTCGGGTGCCTCATGGAGTCATATATATTGTAAGTTAATCTTTTCCCTTCAAACTCCATAGTCAAGCACCCGTTTGAAACATCGATCTTGGTATTTGAAGTTTTCATAAACGGCCTACCAAGAAGGAGAGGGGTGGCACTAGAGCTAGATTCCATATCTAAGGACGTAGAAATCCGCCGGGAAGACAAGATTATCGACTTCCACTAGTACATCCTCTACCATGCCCTTGGGGTAAACACTAGACCTATCGGCAAGTTGAATGACTACCCCGGTCTTAGACAACGGTCCTAAACCTAGGGTCTCATAAATAGAAAAAGGCATGACGTTTATAGAAGCCCCTAAGTCTAGCATGGCACGTTTAAAACTTTTTCCCCCAATAGTGCAAGGGATGGTGAACATGCCTGGGTCTCCACATTTCTTGGGCAAATTTTGTTTGAAAATGGCCGACACATGTTCACTCACCCTAACCTTATGGGTTCCCTTCTTAGGATTTCTCCTAGGTGTACAAAGTTCTTTCAAGAACTTTGCATACCTAGGAACACTATTCAACAAGTTAAGGAGAGGGATGTTTACCTCACATTTCCGGAAAGTCTCATATAAGTCATTCTCCTTGGCATATTTCCTTGTGCTTATCAAAGCACTAGGAAATGGGACTTCCGGTATGTACTCCTCCACTTCATCATCTTCAATAGTGTCCTTGCTCTTCTTTGAATTGGCTCCCTTGGGGTCCATGCTTGTGGATGCCCCTTTTTCATTTCTCGATATCTCTTCTTGACCAACCACCAATTCTCCTTGGTCTTCAATCTCCAAGGTTTCCATCTCAATATTCTTCATCTTTTCCTTTCCTTTGCCAAGGGGGTTTACTTCCAACTCTTTGCCTCCCCTCAATGTCATGGCACTAGCATTTTCCCTTGGTGGGGGAATGGTTTGAGATGGGAATCTTGTGGAGCTTGAGGCTTGGGATTTTGACAAATTTGAGGCCATTTGGGATAGTTGGGTTTCCAAGTTGTTCACCCTAAGGTTGTTAGCCTCCCTATCCTTCCTTGCTTCCTCTCTATCCCTCCTTGCCTCCTCCCTATCCTTCTCTTGGTTGGCAAGGAGTATTTGCAAGATGTCACTCAAGTTCCCTTGAGAAGAAGAATTCCCTTGATTTGGACCTTCGTTTGGTTGTCTTTGGGATTGAGAATTACTTGGAAAATTTGAGTTGTTGGGTCTTGGGTTGTTGAAATTTCTTTGGGGATTTTGGTTGAAATTAGAGTTTCGGTTTTGGTTTGGATTTGGGGCTCTCAAGTGATTGAATTGGCCATTTTCAAAACTCTTTGACTTGTCTCCTCCACACCCCAAAAGATCACGATTTCCCACTTGGTTATACATTCCTCCACCACTTGGGTTTCTAGCATTGTAGTTCCCATACCCCATGGCATTGACACTCTCCATGGTGGCTCCTTGCTCAATCATGATGTAACATGTATTTGTAGCATGGTCACCTCCACAATAAGAACATTCAAGTGATTCGGGGTGTTGAGAAAATGAATTACCTTTGTTGACAACCAAGTTGGATACCAAGCTTTTGAGTTCACCCATCTCTTGCATGATTTTGTGATTTTGAGAGGCATGAGAATCTTCCATGGAAGATACATTTCTAGAGCTTCCTCCCCTTTCATTCTTCCTCCCGTAGCTTCTTGTGTTCATAGCCAACTTCTCAATAATGTTGTTGGCCTCGGCCACATTAAGTGTATCAATGCCACCTCCGGTGGCGGCTATAATCATCCGTTGGTCGTTTTGGCATAATCCTTCATTGAAGGCCGTCAATAAATCGTCACCCGACATCCCATGATACGGGCACCTTGCCACGAGGCTTTTGAAGCGCTCCCAATAGTCATAGAGAGTTTCCCCCATGTCTTGCTCAATGGTAGTGATGAGCTTCTTTGAGTGGTTATGCCTTGAATCCGGGTAGTATTTCTCAAGAAATTTCTTCTTCAAACCCACCCAAGTAGTGACGGAATGGGCCGGAAGACAAAATAACCATTCCTTAGCGGCATCTTGTAGAGAGAATGGAAATGCCCTAAGTTTAAATTGGTCTTCGGTCACTCCTTGAGGGATGGCCCCTTGGCATATCATGTGAAATTCGGCCAAGTGCCTATTGGGATCATTCCCCACCATTCCATGAAATCTTGGCAAATTATGAACAAAGAACCCCTTTAGCTCGAAATTTACATCCCCCATGGGAGGGTATGCGATACACAACGGTTGCTCTTCATAGTTTCGTGCCCGGATTTCACCAATAGTTCTATTATCTTCCATTTCGGGTGGGTAGATGATGTTCAAGGGTGGTGGTCTCCTAGGAGGTGACTCAAACACTTGCTCTTGTGGTTCTTGAAAAATATTGTTCTCAAACTCCTCTTCACTAGGCTCCCTCCAAAAGGGTCTCCTATAGAGGGGATTCGAAAACAACCAATTGGAAATGCTACTAGAAGCCGGGTCAATGTCTTGGTCACTGACAACGTCAAATATTGTCGTGTCTAGTAGTAATTTTTAGAATCTTTCGTTCTACTTTTTACGGGTCATTAGCTATGTTTTATGTTAATTTTAGTTTTTGTAATAATGTTAGTATTTAGTAATTTAAAGTCAATTTTGAGAGTCAAATCCCGAAAGTCAATAAAAGTCAAACCCGAAAACTCGAGACCCAAAAACCCAGAACTTGAAGTGGGCTAGCAAGGAATCATCAAGGTTTGAAGACCAAGCCAAATGGGTCAATGGAAGTCAAGGCGGGGTCAATATCCATGGGGTCAACGAAAGTCAAGAAGGAAAAACAAGGCAAAAATCCGGCAGTGTTCGACGCAGCCTGCGTCATCAAGACGCAGCCTGCGTCGTAGGACGCAGCCTGCGTCATCTCTCAGCACGGGTTTTCTTCCTTTTTTCGTCTTGTCTTTTGAAAGCCCACCTTTCAAGGCCCCTAGGTTTGCGGACCAAGGGTATAAATGAAGATTTCTGAAGAGAGACAAGGGCATCAAGCATTCAACATACAACATCATATTTTCCTTAGAATTCTCTCTTTTTGTTCTTCAAGTTTGGCTTTTGTAATGGGTTTTTACTTAGAAATTGGTTGTATGATGAAGACTATGGGTAGCTAATCTTCTTTTGCTTAGTGTAATTTGAACAAGTTCTTCCATTTTAGCATTGTAAGACTTTTTAATCCTTCCTTCTCTATTTAATTCCATTTTCCTATGTTTGAATTTCATTGTTGAATGAATTGTTGTTAAGGTTAACCATCTTAGTAATTGTTTGTTTGATTTAATTGCTTTGTCTTGATGAATTTGGTTGATTTGTCTTGATATTTGTTGAAGCAACTTGAAAGATTGTAACTTTGGTTTAAAAGTTGGAATCTTTTGAGTGGAATTTGGATTATTGTGTATTTAGGACATGGTTTAATGTTTTATTACATGATTCTAGCATGCTTCTTTGGTTTTGTGCTTAAAGCTTGCATCTTTATTTATGCTTATGTTTTAATAAGTATGGGTTTAGTTGTATTGAGTCATTTATGGATGGTTTAATTCATTGGTGGCTAGTTTTTAGAAGTTTGTAATAGATAATTAGAGAAAGGAAGGAAAGAAAGGTCTTTACTTTGTTAATTGTGGGGGAACTTGGGATAATTGCACTAAGTTATTTCTCCTTATTTGAATCTTTGAGTATTTAGTTAGTGTTGGTGATTTTTAGGCTTGATAATCTTTTCTCATGAAAAACTCTCTTCCTATTTGTTATCTACATGTTTACCATTGTGAATATCATAGTTTGTAAGTAATTCAAGTCTTTGTTTCAATTAGTGTTTTAATTTGTGGTTAGATTAATTAATTTGTTTAATCGGTTTTTAGCAAGAGTCTAGATTAGATTTTTAGCATTCATCGCCTTCCCTTGGGTTCGATCCTTGTCTTGCCCTTACTACCCTTTACTTAGGTTGGTTTGAGTCTAGATTCGGTTTTATAAATTGTTATTTGGCATAGCTAATTTGTGGAATTAACGACCCCGTAAAGTAAGCTCTCGTCAAATTTGGCGCCGTTGCCGGGGAAGGCAATTTAGCTAAATATCAAATTGAACTCTTGTTAGTGTCATATTTTGTTTAGATTGTTTTTCAAATATTTCTTATTGTATTGTTTGTAGGTTACTTGGGTTTGAAGTTACTAATTGTGTTGTGGAGTTGTTTTTAAAAGTTTATGCCTAGGTCACAAGAAGGATTTGGTGACCAAGACATTGACCCGTCCTCAAGTAGCATTTCCAATTGGTTGTTTTCGAACCCCCTCTATAGGAGACCCTTTGGGAGGGAGCCTAGTGAAGAAGAGTTTGGGAACAATATTTTTCAAGAACCACAAGAACCACAAGAACAAGTGTTTGAGTCACCTCCTAGGAGACCACCACCTTTGAACATCATCTACCCACCCGAAATGGAAGATAATAGAACTATTGGTGAAATCCGGGCAAGAAACTATGAAGAGCAACCGTTGTGTATCGCATACCCTCCCATGGGGGATGTAAATTTCGAGCTAAAGGGGTTCTTTGTTCATAATTTGCCAAGATTTCATGGAATGGTGGGGAATGATCCCAATAGGCACTTGGCCGAATTTCACATGATATGCCAAGGGGCCATCCCTCAAGGAGTGACCGAAGACCAATTTAAACTTAGGGCATTTCCATTCTCTCTACAAGATGCCGCTAAGGAATGGTTATTTTGTCTTCCGGCCCATTCCGTCAATACTTGGGTGGGTTTGAAGAAGAAATTTCTTGAGAAATACTACCCGGATTCAAGGCATAACCACTCAAAGAAGCTCATCACTACCATTGAGCAAGACATGGGGGAAACTCTCTATGACTATTGGGAGCGTTTCAAAAGCCTCGTGGCAAGGTGCCCTTATCATGGGATGTCGGGGGATGATCTATTGACGGCCTTCAATGAAGGATTATGCCAAAACGACCAACGGATGATTATAGCCGCCACCGGAGGTGGTATTGATACACTTAATGTGGCCGAGGCCAACAACATTATTGAGAAGTGGGCTATGAACACAAGAAGCTACGGGAGGAAGAATGAAAGGGGAGGAAGCTCAAGAAATGTTTCTTCCATGGAAGATTCTCATGCCTCTCAAAATCACAAACTCATGCAAGAGATAGGTGAACTTAAAAGCTTGGTATCCAACTTGGTTGTCAACAAAGGTAATTCATTTTCTCAACACCCCGAACCGCTTGAATGTTCTTATTGTGGAGGTGACCATGCTACAAATACTTGTTACATCATGATTGAGCAAGGAGCCACCATGGAGAGTGTCAATGCCATGGGGTATGGGAATTACAATGCTAGAAACCCAAGTGGTGGAGGGATGTATAACCAAGTGGGAAATCGTGATCTTTTGGGGTGGGGAGGAGACAAGTCAAAGAGTTTTGAAAATGGTCAATTCAATCACTTGAGAGCCCAAAATCCAACCCAAAACCGAAACACCAATTTCAACCAAAATCCCCAAAGAAATTTCAACAACAACAACCCAAGACCCAACAACTCAAATTTTCCAAGTAATTCTCAATCCCAAAGACAACCAAACCAAAATCCAAATCAAGGGAATTCTTCTTCTCAAGGGAACTTGAGTGACATCTTGCAAACACTTCTTGCCAATCAAGAGAAGGATAGGGAGGAGGCAAGGAGGGATAGAGAGGAAGCAAGGAAGGATAGGGAGGCTAACAACCTTAGGGTGAACAACTTGGAAACCCAACTATCCCAAATGGCCTCAAATTTGTCAAAATCCCAAGCCTCAAGCTCCACAAGATTCCCATCTCAAACCATTCCCCCACCAAGGGAAAATGCTAGTGCCATGACATTGAGGGGAGGCAAAGAGTTGGAAGTAAACCCCCTTGGCAAAGGAAAGGAAAAGATGAAGAATATTGAGATGGAAACCATTGAGATTGAAGACCAAGGAGAATTGGTGGTTGGTCAAGAAGAGATATCAAAGAATGAGAAAGGGGGATCCACAAGCAAGGACCCAAAGGGAGACAATTCAAGGAAGGGCAAAGACACTATTGAAGATGATGAAGTGGAGGAGTACATACCGGAAGTCCCATTTCCTAGTGCTTTGATAAGCACGAGGAAATATGCCAAGGAGAATGACTTATATGAGACTTTCCGGAAATGTGAGGTTAACATTCCTCTTCTTAACTTGTTGAATAGTGTCCCTAGGTATTCAAAGTTTTTGAAAGAACTTTGCACACCTAGGAGAAATCCAAAGAAGGGAACCCATAAGGTTAGGGTGAGTGAACATGTGTCGGCCATTTTCAAACAAAATTTACCAAAGAAATGTGGAGACCCGGGCATGTTCACTATTCCTTGCACTATTGGGGGAAAAGTTTTAAACGTGCCATGCTAGACCTTGGGGCTTCTATAAACGTCATGCCTTTATCTATTTATGAGACCCTAGGTTTAGGACCTTTGTCTAAGACCGTGGTAGTCATTCAACTTGCCGATAGGTCTAGTGTTTACCCCAAGGGCATGGTAGAGGATGTACTAGTGGAAGTCGATAATCTTGTCTTTCCGGCGGATTTCTACGTCTTAGATATGGAATCTAGCTCTAGTGCCACCCCTCTCCTTCTTAGTAGGCCGTTTATGAAAACTTCAAATACCAAGATCGATGTTTCAAACGGGTGCTTGACTATGGAGTTTGAAGGGAAAAGATTAACGTACAATATATATGACTCCATGAGGCACCCGAGTGACCATCAATCTTGTTTTTTCTTGGATATATTTGAGCCATTAGTGAATCAAATGTATAAACTTTGTGAGAGAGACCCACTCGAGGTAGCTTTAACTAACCCCATGGAAGAGGAAGGTTTGCGCTTGTTGTTGGCTTTTGATGTGCAGGAATGTCTTAAAGAATTGGAGAAGGAAGAGCCAATAGAAACATATGAGGATCTCAACGTCATAGAGATGCTGAAAACAGGGCAAGGTAGTGCTCGACGCAGCCTGCGTCACAAGACGCAGCCTGCGTCGTACGACGCAGCCTGCGTCACTGGACGCAGCCTGCGTCCTGCACTGGCGAACTTGTCCGAGTTGTTTGCTTTGAGTATTCCACTCCACAAGCCCCTCCCTTCCATTATCCAACCTCCTAAGGTCGAGTTAAAGACCCTCCCAAGCCATTTAAAGTACATCTTTCTAGGGGACAAGAACACCCTACCACTTATCATTTCAAGCACACTCACCGAGGACCAAGAAGGCAAATTGGTATCACTACTTGAAAAGCATAAGGAAACATTTGGGTGGAGCATAGCGGACCTAAAAGGTATAAGCCCGGTGACTTGCATGCACAAGATACGACTTGAAGTGGATGCCAAACCGGTCCGACAACCCCAAAGGAGGCTCAATCCACCCATGGCGGAGGTAGTGCAAGAAGAGGTAATTAAGCTATTGCAAATGGGTATCATTTTCCCTATTTCCGACTCTCGTTGGGTTAGCCCAACTCAAGTCGTACCCACAAAGGGAGGAGTGACGGTAGTCAAGAATGCACAAGGAGACTTGGTCTCCACCCGACCACAAACCGGTTGGAGGGTGTGTATTGACTACCGCCGCTTGAATGCGGTTACATTGAAAGACCATTTCCCGCTACCATTTATTGATCAAATGTTAGAAAGATTAGCGGGGAAAGCTTTCTATTGTTTCCTTGACGGTTACTCGGGGTATTTTCAAATCCTAATTGCACCCGAGGACCAAGTCAAGACCACATTCACATGCCCATTTGGTACATTTGCTTATCGTCGTATGCCCTTTGGTTTGTGTAATGCACCGGGAACTTTTCAACGGTGCATGTTGAGTATTTTCTCCGATTATGTAGAACGAATCATAGAAGTATTCATGGACGATTTCACCGTTCATGGGGACTCCTATGATGCGTGTCTAAAACACCTTGCTCTTGTCTTAGAGCGATGCCAAGAGTCCCATCTTATTTTAAACTCCGAAAAATGTCATTTCATGGTGACTAGTGGCATCGTTTTGGGACATGTAGTGTCGGAAAGGGGGGTTGAGGTGGATAAGGCTAAGGTTGACATTATCAAAACCCTACCTTATCCCTCTAACACCCGAGACATTAGGTCTTTTCTAGGACATGCCGGTTTCTACCGGAGATTTACTAAGGATTTTTCCAAGATTGCTAACCCTTTATGCAAACTTTTGCACAAAGAAGCGGAATTTGTTTTTGATGACAAATGTAGGAAAGCATTCAATGACTTGAAGGAGAGATTGGTCACCGCACCAATTATTCAAGCACCACGATGGGATCTTCCATTTGAAATCATGACCGATGCAAGTGACTATGCATTGGGAGTGGTTTTTGGTCAAAAGAGTGACAAGGGACCCCATGTGATCCAATATGCTTCTACCCTCTTGAATGATGCTCAAAAGAACTATTCCACGACGGAGAAGGAATTCCTTGGTGTGATTTATGCTCTAGAAACATTCCGGTCTTATCTCTTGGGCACAAAGGTGATCATCTACACCGATCATGCCGCCATTAGATACCTTGTGGCAAAGAAGGATGCAAAGCCAAGGTTGTTGAGATGGATTCTTCTTCTAAGTGAGTTTGATGTGGAAATAAAAGACAAGAAAGGGGTGAAGAATGTGGTGGCGGATCATTTTAGCCGGCTAAACCATGAAGGAAGACCATCATGCCCTCTTGAGGAGGTTGAAGGAGGTCTCCCTCATGAGTCACTTTATGCTATACAAGTGGAAGAGCCATGGTATGCTACCATGGTCAACTATTTGGTGACAAAGCGGCTCCCAAGCCATTTCTCTTCTCATCAAAAGAGAAAAGTCAAATCCGATGCCAAGTACTATACATGGGATGATCCTTACTTATGGAAGTTTTGCCAAGATCAACTTGTGAGAAGATGTGTGCCCGAGAGTGAGATCCCTTCCATCTTACATCATTGTCATGACTATGCTTGTAGAGGACATTTTGGGCCACAAAGAACCGCTAGAAAAGTGCTTGAATGCGGTTTCTTTTGGCCAAGCCTTTTTAAAGATGCCCACAAATTTGTAAAGACTTGTGACCGATGTCAAAGGGTGGGGAATTTGACAAAGAGAAATGAGATGCCACAACAACCTCTTCTATATTGTGAGATCTTTGATGTGTGGGGAATTGATTTTATGGGCCCTTTTCCAAATTCCGGTGGTTATTTGTACATCCTCTTGGCGGTGGACTATGTATCAAAATGGGTTGAAGCAATTCCTACCCGCACCGATGATGCCAAGGTAGTAGCCATTTTCATTCAAGAGAACATATTCTCTCGGTTTGGCTTTCCAAGGGCTATCATTAGTGATAGGGGGACCCATTTTTGCAACAAGGTGATTGGAGGCCTTCTCAAGAGGTATGGGGTGAATCATAAAATTTCCACGGCCTACCACCCACAAACAAACGGGCAAGCCGAACTCTCAAACCGTGAAATTAAAGGAATACTTGAAAAGACGGTGAATCCGGATAGGAAGGATTGGAGTAAGAGGCTAGTTGATGCATTGTGGGCATATAGGACCGCTTTCAAAACCCCCATTGGCATGTCCCCATTCCGTCTCATCTATGGCAAGGCTTGCCACCTCCCCGTGGAGGTTGAGCACAAAGCCTATTGGGCTATCAAATCTTTCAACCAAAACCAAGATGAGAGCGGTATGCACCGGAAACTTCAATTACAAGAACTTGAAGAAATTCGCCAAGATGCTTATGAGAACTCTTCCATCTACAAAGAGAAAACAAGAAGATGGCATGATGGGATGATAAACCGTAGAGTTTTCAAGGAAGGTGATAAAGTTCTTGTGTTCCAAAACCGGTTTAAGCTCTTTCCGGGCAAGTTGAGGTCAAGATGGTTTGGACCTTATACCGTCAAGAAAGTGTTTACTCATGGGGCTATTGAAGTGGAGGGGCCCGGGGATGGAAAGCTCCTCAAAGTGAATGGCCACCGTCTCAAGCACTACTTCCAAGGATGTACCCGGGAGGGGGAAGAAGAGGTCTTGCTTGAAGACCCCATTTATCAAAGTTGAAAAGCTTGAAATAGCTAAGTCGAGCCATCGACTCTAAATAAACGGCAAAACATGTACATACTCTATCCTTGTGAATATTTCTTTGAAGTTTCTTTGTTAAATCTTAGCATTTAAGTTGTTTTAAGTTAGTTAGACATTGCATCAAACAAAATTTTTTTTGAAGTTACTAACGGTTTTGTGAAGTTTTGCGAGTTTTTGGCCGCCTCGGGATGCGTGCCACGGATAAAAAGTTCGGGAATCGATGGAATTTAGATATTGGAGGTTATTATGGACCATTGAAGTGAATTTGCAAGTATGGAGGTGTTTGGAGCACTTAGCAAAAACTTTGCTAAGTGCAAAAGCTAGGAAGGACCGGCAGTGCAGGACGCAGCCTGCGTCGTAGGACGCAGCCTGCGTCGTAGGACGCAGCCTGCGTCGTAGGACGCAGCCTGCGTCGTAGGACGCAGCCTGCGTCGAATGCAGTTTTCAGTTTCTTTTCTTATCTTTGCCCGTGTTCTTCATAAACACAAACCACATCTTCTTCTTTGCTTTTCACGACAAACACACCATAACCCAACCCCCAATCCCTCAAAAATCCATTTTTCTCACTCAAATCTTCCAAAACCTTCATCAAAATCAATCCCAATCTTCTCCCTAATCATTATTTTACACTCAATAACCCCAAAAAATCAATCTCACTCACCCTAAAACTCAGAAAATCCGTCTTAAACAACCCTAGAGTTTTTCCCTAAAATTCGTTTTTCGGGTCTTTTGCTGGGTTTTTAAGGCTATTTGTCGGATTCCTACCTATTTCTAATCATCAAGGAACTTGAATCTTGTGGAAAAGCAAAGGTATAACTTCATACTCGACTTTTTCATCAATCTTCAAATTTTTGCTCGAATTAGGCTAGCTTTAGTCTTAGGTTGAGTTCCCCTTTCCCCTTGCTTGATTGTCTAGTTAGGATTGGATAAAGTTTTCTGAGTAAGGTAAAGAAATTCAACAAACACTAGCTTTTTGAGGTGTAGAAATTGTTGCACACCAAGTGTTTGTTGAATTGCTTGCGTGAAAAAAAAACCTTTCGAGTGATTGCTTGTTATTGTTGTAGTGTGTTGTTTGTTACATTTTGCAGAAATGGCACCAAAGATCTCTAAGTTGTTCGGCAAAGGGAAAAATAAGAGGGCCGCGGTGAGTGAGCCCGACACCGAGGTTGAAGCGGTGTTCATGGGCTATGAGAAAATGCAAGCTCAGTATAAGAAAATTTGGGATCAAATATCCACTCACCCTCTTGTAGCAACCAAATTCTTTTGCCCAACCACCCTTCATGCCTTAGGCATGTTCAACCTGACAAGGGACATGCTAGCTAAAGTAGGGCTAGAGGCTTATCTCGAGCAAAACTCCTGGGATTACCCCTATAGGAGTTTTGCATACGAGTTTCTAGCAACCTTGTCGGAGTTGGATGTGCCCGAAGGTGAGGAGAAAGCCTTCCGCTTCCGATTGAACCAAACTTGGCATGAAGCCCCAACTTCCGAAATCCGTCAAATCCTAAAAATCACCAAGCAACCCGTAGACATTAGGTGCCCAAGGGGAAAAATGCACCAGATGTGGGGTAACATTGCCGATGACCATGGCCCGTCTAAGGATGCCAAACTGTCAGCCATCACCCACCCCGTACTCCGCCTAATTACTAGGTTCCTTACCACCATTTTCAACTCCGCGGGAGAACCCACCAAAGTGCCGGAGAAGATCCGGCTTTGTTTGTGGACTATGCTTCCGGAGGGGGTAGGGATCCCGGATTGGGCCGATTTGCTTTTTGAGAGCTTGCATCAAGCATAGGCAAAAATCGGCAAGGGCAAGCATCCATTGTGGGGGGGTGATTTCTTTCTTGGTAAGGCATTATGAGGGGGGCATTCCTAATGGTCAAGCGGTGAACATATGTAGGGGTTTGACGAGGTACAACCATCTTGGGCTAGAAGAAGTTCACATGTTTAAGACTAGCAAGGAGCAACCCTTAAAAGGGTTTTGGTTGGGAAGTGACGGGCTAAGCTACATGAAGTTGCCTAGACCTCAAAACAATCCTTTACCTAGAGGACCCGCGGCGTGGGATTTTGTTTGTCCTAGGGAGGAAAGTTTGGGGGTAAGTAGTGCGGAAGAGGAGGAGGTAGAAGAAGTGCCTTTGAGGCAAAGGAGGGCAAGGAGAGAGGGTGGTGAGGGAAGTGAGCATTTGAGAGAGGAGATTGAGATCCTTGCAATTGAGCAAGGTCCTTCCCACACCACCAATTTTGAACAACAACAACAACAACAACAACAACAACAACAACAACAACAACAACAACAACAACCACCACCATTTCATTTCCAATCACCATTCCCAAGCCACCATGATACCGACACCCCCATGTTTGATGCGGAGGGTCGTTCTAGCACACCCGTGGAGCCATGGCTAACTATTTTGCTAGCACCAATGACGTCTTGGCGCACATTAGTGGGAGGGTGGATGCCTCAAACACTTGGCAACAACTTCAAGGAGGTAGGCTTGAGAGTTTGGATGATTGGCACAATGTTGTGGAGGAGAGGGAGAGATTGAGGGCGGAGGCCGAGAGGGCTCAAAGTGAGGAATGGAGGAGGATGCTAGATGGGCAAGAGGAAGCCCGCCTATGGAGAGAGCAACAAGATAAAAGATGGCGGGAACAAAATGAAATGTGGGCCACCCAAAATGCTTGGAGGGAGCAAGCTACGAGCCACTTTAGCGCTCAAAATAAGCGCCACCACACCTATCTTCAAGACTCCTATGAAGATGCGGTGGCGCAAGAGGACGTTTATGGATTGGCTAGCTCTCTCTTTGGGATGTCCATGCAACAAAACCCGGGCTACCCTTTTCCTTACACCCAAGCAACCCTTGATGAAGGCATGGAGCAAAGAAGGCGGATTAGAGAAGAAAGGGATAGGAGGAGAAACCGAGGAGGTGCCTCGGGGTCTTCTCCTTTCGGCAATTGATGAGGTAACATTTTTTCTTCTCTCCTACAATGAGGACATTGTATATTCTAAGTGTGGGGGAGAAGATTGTACATAGTTAGTTTGTTTTTGATGCATTGTATTTTTTTTATGTCTTTATTTTGAAGAAAAAGAAAAAAAAAAGAGGAAAAAAAAATAGAAAAGAAAAAAAAAAAAAAAAAAAAATTGAAAATCCTGGCTAGGTGAAAACCCACAAGGGTGGGCACCTAGGCAAGATTGGGAAGGTGGCCGAGGACGGAATGAAAACCCGAAAGGGCATTCCGGGCAAAATGAAGAATCGAGTTGCGAGCCACCAATGAGAGGAAAGGAAAAGCTAAGGTGAAAACCCGAAAGGGCACCTTAGGCAAAATGAGGGATTTTCAAGAAAAAATGAAAAAATGAAAAAAAAAATTGAGCATAATTCTTCCTATGATGAGAATTTTTGGAGGAATAAGAAGGGAGTGATAAGGAGGAAATTTGGAAGGAGGCTAGCTTAGGATCCCATTTATTTTTATTTTTGAGTCACAAAACTTTGTTTCAAATTGGTGGATTTATGTTGGTGGTCGCTTGGTTGTGCAAATTGTGAAGTTTGGGGCCAACCAAGTACCCATGATTTGCATTAGTGGAGTAATAAGGGGGTGATATAAGGAGTGGATTTGTGTGAAGATTGTTGAGAAAGACCATCTCGCTATGCCTTGGGATAAGGCAAAGATGGTCATACTACTTTATTGGGAGCTATAAGTAGGGAGGAGTTGATTTGAGTCGGAGTAGGTGGCATGTCGTGTCTTTAGTCTTGAGGGATGATATAAGGAGGGGGGGTGAGAGAAGAGTGTCACAAGAATTGAGTCTTTTTGTTTTGTTTTTGTCATTGGTGGATTGTTTAAGAGGGAGTATAAGAAGGGTGTAGTGAGGGAAGAGAGGTCAATACCTACACACACACTTTGTTGGGCTCATGTCATTTATGCTAATCTCGAGTTTTACTCGGGACGAGTAAAAGTCCAAGTGTGGGGGTGTTTGACAACGTCAAATATTGTCGTGTCTAGTATTAATTTTTAGAATCTTTCGTTCTACTTTTTACGGGTCATTAGCTATGTTTTATGTTAATTTTAGTTTTTGTAATAATGTTAGTATTTAGTATTTTAAGTCAATTTTGAGAGTCAAATCCCGAAAGTCAATAAAAGTCAAACCCGAAAACCCGAGACCCAAAAACCCGGAACTTGAAGTGGGCTAGCAAGGAATCATCAAGGTTTGAAGACCAAGCCAAATGGGTCAATGGAAGTCAAGGCGGGGTCAATATCCATGGGGTCAACGAAAGTCAAGAAGGAAAACAAGGCAAAAATCCGGCAGTGCTCGACGCAGCCTGCGTCGTAGGACGCAGCCTGCGTCATCTCTCAGCACGGGTTTTTCTCATTTTCTCGTCTTGTCTTTTGAAAGCCCACCTTTCAAGGCCCCTAGGTTTGCGGACCAAGGGTATAAAAGAAGATTTCTGAAGAGAGACAAGGGCATCAAGCATTCAACATACAACATCATATTTTCCTTAGAATTCTCTCTTTTTGTTCTTCAAGTTTGGCTTTTGTAATGGGTTTTTGTTTAGAAATTGGTTGTATTATGAAGACTATGGGTAGCTAATCTTCTTTTGCTTAGTGTAATTTGAACAAGTTCTTCCCTTTTAGCATTGTAAGACCTTTTAATCCTTCCTTTTCTATTTAATTCCATTTTCCTATGTTTGAATTCCATTGTTGAATGAATTGTTGTTAAGGCTAACCATCTTAGTAATTGTTTGTTTGATTAAATTGCTTTGTCTTGATGAATTTGGTTGATTTGTCTTGATATTTGTTGTAGCAACTTGAAAGATTGTAACTTTGGTTTAAAAGTTGGAATCTTTTGAGTGGAATTTGGATTATTGTGTATTTAGGACATGGTTTAATGTTTTATTACATGATTCTAGCATGCTTCTTTGGTTTTGTGCTTAAAGCTTGCATCTTTATTTATGCTTATGTTGTAATAAGTATGGGTTTAGTTGTATTGAGTCATTTATGGATGGTTTAATTCATTTGTGGCTAGTTTTTGGAAGTTTGTAATAGATAATTAGAGAAAGGAAGGAAAGAAAGGTCTTTACTTTGTTAATTGTAGGGGAACTTGGGATAATTGCACTAAGTTGTTTCTCCTTATTTGAATCTTTGAGTATTTAGTTAGTGTTGGTGATTTTTAGGCTTGATAACCTTTTCTCATGAAAAACTCTCTTCCTATTTGTTATCTACATGTTTACCATTGTGAATATCATAGTTTGTAAGTAATTCAAGTCTTTGTTTCAATTAGTGTTTTAATTTGTTTAATCGGTTTTTAGCAAGAGTCTAGATTAGATTTTTAGCATTCATCGCCTTCCCTTGGGTTCGATCCTTGTCTTGCCCTTACTACCCTTTACTTAGGTTGGTTTGAGTCTAGATTCGGTTTTATAAATTGTTATTTGGCATAGCTAATTTGTGGAATTAACGACCCCGTAAAATAAGCTCGTCAGTCACCAAGTCCCTCTTGTGACCTAGGCATAAACTCTAAAACACTTCAACAACACAATTAGTAACTTCAACACCAAGTAACCTACAAACAATACAAAAAGAAATATTTGAAAAACAATCTAAACAAAATATGACACTAACAAGAGTTTCAATTCGATATTAGCTATATTGCCTTCCCCGGCAACGGCGCCAAATTTGACGAGCTATTTTACGGTGTCGTTAATTCCACAAATTAGCTATGCCAAATAACAATTTATAAAACCAAATCTAGACTCAAACCAACCTAAGTAAAAGGGTAGTAAAGGTAAGAAAATGATCGAACCCAAGGGAAGGTGATGAATGCTAAAAATCTAATCTAGACTCTTGCTAAAACCGATTAAACAAATTAAAACACTAATTACTAATTAAGATACTAATCAAAACAAAGACTTGAATTACTTACAAACTATGATATTCACAATGGTAAACATGTAGATAACAAATAGGGAGAGAGTTTTTCATGAGAAAAGATTATCAAGTCTAAAATTACCAATAACAACTAAATACTCAAAGATTCAAATAAGGAGAAGTAACTTAGTGCAATTATCTCAAGTTCCCCCACAATTTACAAAGTAAAGACCCCTCCTTTCCTCCCTTCTCTAATTATCTATTGCAAGCTTCTAAGAATTAGCCACCATGAATTAAACCATCCATAAATGACCCAATACAACTAAACCCATACTTATTAAAACATAAGCATAAATAAAGATGCAAGCTTTAAGCACAAAACCAAAGAAGCATGCTAGAATCATGAACTAAAACATTAAACCATGTCCTAAATACACAATAACCCAAATTCCACTCAAAAGATTCTAACTTTTAAACCAAAGTTACAATCTTTCAAGTTGCTTCAACAAATATCAAGACAAATCAACCAAATTCATCAAGACAAAGCAATTTAATCAAACAAACAATTACTAAGATGGTTAGTCTTAACAACAATTCATTCAACAATGAAATTCAAACATAGGAAAATGGAATTAAATAGAGAAGGAAGGAGTAAAAAGGTCTTACAATGCTAAAAAGGGAAGAACGTGTTCAAATTACACTAAGCAAAGAAAGATTAGCTACCCATAGTCTTCATATTACAACCAATTTCTAAGTAAAAACCCATTATAAGAGCCAAAGTTGAAGAACAAAAAGAGAGAATTCTAAGGAAAATATAATGTGGAATGTTGAATGCTTGATCCTCTCTCTCTCTTCAGTCTTCTTCTTTTATACCCTTGGTCCGCAAACCTAGGGGCCTTGAAAGGTGGGCTTCCAAAAGACAAGACGAGAAAATGAAGAAAATCCGTGCTGAGAAAGGACGCAGGCTGCGTCGTGCTGACGCAGGCTGCGTCGTGCTGACGCAGGCTGCATCGTGATGACGCAGGCTGCGTCGAGTACTGCCCCTTTTTTCCCTTGTTTTCCTTCTTGACTTTCGTTGACCCAAGGATAGTTGACCCCGCCTTGACTTCCATTGAGCCATTGGGCTTGGTCTTCATACCTTGGTGATTCATTGCTAGCCCACTCCAATTTCCCGGTTTTTGGGTCTCGGGTTTTCGGGTTTGACTTTCATTGACTTTCGGGATTTGACTCTCAAAATTGACTTAAAATACTAAATACTAACATTATTACAAAAACTAAAACTAACATAAAACAAAGCTAATGACCCGTAAAAAGTAAAACGAAAGACTCTAAAAATTACTACTAGACACGAAAGTATTTGACGTTGTCAAGTACACTTAATACAAGAAAATTTAAAACGATATATATTTAAATTTATTTGCAATCAGAATAGATAATAACAATGACACGTAAAAATGATAAAAGAAGCTCTTTTTTTTTTTTATCATTTTTTGTAGAAAAAATCCGTTTCTTCACCACTAGTTACTTATCAGGCATAACATTTTACCTAACACTAATAATTTAACTAAAAATCAACAAACTATTGAGTGAGCCACAGTCATCGCTATACTCTGCCTGGCCCTGCCGCGCTCAACCTCCTCATCTGCCCACCTGCAATTGCGTCTCCACACTCTAGCATCATCTACTCCGGTGCTCACGAGCAGCAATCCTGTACCACCATCATAACACCACATTTGTGGCTCAAAAATCGAGGTCATTCAAGCTAATGCCATCATGAGCTCATATCTCGCAGCATCATTCCAACAATATGCCCGACGTCTACGATGAACTCCATCTTCTATGTGATTTTCGTGTTAAATCGTGTCTTTTACTTTTCCTAATAACCTACATCAAACCAATCACTTGCGGAATTATTCTTGTAGAAAGGCTCATTCTACCAAGCACAAATGGATATTATATTTCATATCAGTTAGCACATTAAAGTGACTAAAACCAATCAACCATCAAATGACATTTTTATCATCGCTAGCAACTTGATTTTATCAAAAGGCTCCTTCTGCCAGTAGTGTACTCCTCTCCTGCATCACATTTATTACCTTCTTTTTGTTGGTTACTACTTATGGCATCGTTTTAGCTGCTTCCTCCATCATTTTGCTAAGTGCTTATTAATATAATACTTAGAAGCCCTTTAGTCTTACGCTTAAATAGTCTTAACAAATCCGTATCTATAGTAATATAATACAAATCACTTATTAATTCACTAAGCAACTATCAAACTCTCATCTTTCAAAATTCCAAAAATAAATAATTTAACATAAGCAAATCCCAAATTCAGCAGCACAAACCCTTAATTAAAAAATTTCTGATAAAATAGCAATTGTTAACAGAAATCAACAACAATAATAATGAAAATGTTACCCGGAGGGTTGAGGAGGGGAAGGATATTGCTTAGATTGGGAAGCAGAAAGAGCCATTGCAAACAATCTATTCAATTTCGTTGGCGAAATTTAATTTTTAATTAATATGTTTACATTCACTTAACTAAAACCAGATTAAAGTTTCAATTAACAAGATAAGGACTCTCATAATAAATATATAATCTTGGCAACCAAATTCACTGAAAAATAAATTGCCATTTGACAATGAATTTGGCAGGCAAATTGAAGATATGAGAAGTGCTTGAACGAGATACGAAGAGAGGGTGAGAAAAATAATGATGAGAGAGAAAGAAAATATGTTTAAGGAAGTAGGTTGAAAGTGTAGTATGTTTTATAATTTTACAGTTTTGTCCTTAGAAAGATGTCTTCATCAGAAACATTGATTCGCACATATCTCACGGACAGCAGTTGATCTTTGATTTAATCTAATGGTCCAGATTTGTGAGTACCAACTCACCATAAGACACTAGACTCACAAGAACCCAATTCTATATATATATATATATATATATATATATATATATATATATATATAGGTTCTTGTGAGTCCTTCATATCTTTTGAGTCCATGAGTCCTAATCTTGGCCATTGGATGGAAGAGATGGAGGGACAAGATTAGAAATAGATGGAGGGATAAGATTAGAAGGAAAATGGATGGACAAGATGAGAACAAGATGGAGGGACAAGATTAGATTAAAATGAGTGGGGTTTAGTGAATTCCACCTACACATGACCTTGATATTGTAACAATATCATTTTGAGCCAAGTTTTTGTAACTTCAGCGTTTTATGAGTGTAACTTCAGTCATTACGAGAGTAACTTTAAACATTATTTTTGTAACTTCAAACTAAAATGTGATTTCGACTATACAAATTTGAATTTATGTAACCCTAAGACATGTTTATGCGATTTTAGCCGTTTTGTGAGGGTAACTTCAATCATTATGAGTGTAACTTTAACCCTTATTTGTGTAACTTTAAACAAAAATGTGCTTTCGTCTATACAAATTTAAGATTATGTAACTTTAAGACAAATTTTATTTGATTTTAGCATTTTTATGAGTGTAACTTCAGTCATTACGAGTGTCACTTCAACCATTATTTGTGTAACTTTAACCTAATATGTTATTTCGATTATACAAATTTGAATTTATGTAACTTAAACACTTTTTTGTGATTTTAGCATTTTTATGAGCGTAACTTCAGTCATTACGAGTGTAACTTCAACCAATATTTGTGTTACTTTAACCCAATATGTGATTTCTACTATACAAATTATACAATTTATATGATACTTTAATTTGAATATTTTATAGTAACTTTAAGTAAAGTTTAGGTAACTTTAGTTGTGTAACTTCAATTTTTAATAGTGTAACTTCACTTTTAAATAGTTGAATTACAGTCCTTAAAAGTGTCACTTCAAGCCTTAATTGTGTAACTTCAGTCCCTAATAGTGTAACTTCAGTCCTTATAAACCCGGTACAAAATAGTGTAACTTCAATTCTTAATAGTGTAACTTCGGTACATAAAAGTGTAACTTCAGTAGATAAAAGTGTAACTTCAGTAGATAAAAGTGTAACTTCAGTAGATAAAAGTGTAACTTCAGTAGATAAAAGTGTAAGTTCAGTAGATCAAAGTGTAACTTCAACAAAATTTGGAATGTGTCAGTTTAGTCCATAAATGTGTCACTTCAGTACTTAATAGTGTCATTTCCGTACTAAAAAATCGAGATCTAAAATTACGAAAAAAAAAACATTAAGAAATTTGAAAAAATTTAAAAAAAATCTAAAAAACATAACGAAAAAACAGAGATCTAAAATAAAATAAATCTAGAAATAACATAAAACAACTAGAAAATTAAATCTAAACATTAGATAATGTAAATGTATACTAAAAAAGTAGATCTAAAATGGTGGTGGTTGGTTATTTGTATTTTTTTTTCATATCCAAGAATGGTGGTGGTGTAGTGGTGGGTGAAAGGTGGAGGGAGAGGAGAGGAGGGCGTGGGTGGTGGAGGGCGACGGCGTTAGGGGAGGAGGTGACGGTGGGCAGGAGGAAGGCAGCGGCGGTGGGCTTATTTTGTTTAGATCGGGAAATGGAGGCACGGAGGAAGGAGAGTGGCGGCATAGGATGGTTCGGTCGTGCTGGGCGCGGAAGGAAGGGTGGTTGTGGCGGATGGTGGCAGGTGGGGGCAGGGGGATTCGACGACGGGTAGGGGGAGGGAGGCAGGCGGGTAGCTGGGTGATGGCGGCGTGGGTGGCGGTGGCAGGAGGAGCGTAGAGAGGAGGAGGTGGGGGAAAGGAGCGGATGGAGGTGGTGCTGGTGGCCGGTGGTGGTGGGCTGGTTTTTGGTGGTGGTTTATTCGGTGGTAGTGGTGGTAAGTGAAGAGGAGAATTTGTTTTTTGGATTTGTTTTTTTAAATGTTTGAAGAGAGATAAGGGAGGTAGAGAGAGATTGAGTTTGTGTGAGAATGAGAGAAAAAGGGTGAGATTAGGGTATTTATAATTAGGGTTTGATAGGTAGTGTTTGTGTGTGTCTCACAATCTTGGCCCCTTTATTTTGTTTTAATCCTAGCCCCTCATCCATTTGATTCAAGGGCTTGGATGAGGACTCAAGGACTCATTATTTAGAGGTGGACTTACTTGATCTCTTCTCTCTCTCTCTCTCTCTCTATATATATATATATATATATATATATATAGAGAGAGAGAGAGAGAGAGAGAGATAAGTTCTTATGAGTCCACCATTTTTTGTGAGTTCATGAGTCCTCATCTTAGCCATTGGATGAGGGAGATGGATGGATGAGATTGTAGAGACAAAAACACACTTAAAACTAATCATTTACCTATGCACTAATTAATTAACTTTCTCTCTCTAGCCTTTAGTTAATCACTTTTGAGCACTTTTGAATTTCTGAGATTTGTGGGTGTAACTTCAGCACATATTTGTGAAACTTCAAACTAAAATGTGATTTCGATTATATAAATTTGAATTTATGAAACTTCAAGACAAGTTTATGTGATTTTAGACTTTTTATGAGTGTAACTTCAGTCATTACGAGTGTCACTTCAACCATTATTTATGTAACTTCAAACTAAAATGTGATTTCGACTACATAAATTTGAATTTATGAAACTTCAAGACAAGTTTATGTGATCTTAGCCTTTTTATGAGTATAACTTCAGTCACTACGAGTGTAACTTCAACCATTATTTTTGTAACTTCAAACTAAAATGTGATTTCGACGACATAAATTTGAATTTATGAAACTTGAAGACAAGTTTATGTGATTTTAGCCTTTTCTGAATGTAACTTCAATCATTATTTGTGTAACTTCAAGCTAAAATGTGATTTCGACTATATGAATTTGAATTTATGTAACTTAAAGACAACTTTATGAGATTTTAGCCTTTTCTGATGGTAACTTCAACCATTATTTGTGTAACTTCAAGCTAAAATATGATTTCGACGGTACAAATTTGAATTTTTGTAACTTAAGACAATTTATATGATTTGAATCTTTTTATGAGTGTAACTCCAGTCTTTACAAGTGTAACTTCAGTCCCTAAAAGTGTAACTTCAGTCTTTAAAAGTGTAACTTCAATTTTTAATAATGAAATTTTAAGACATGTTATCTTTAGTCATTACCAGTGTAACTTCAGTCCAAAATAGTGTAACTTCAGTCCAAAATAATGTAACTTCAGTACAAAATAGTGTAACTTCAGTCCAAATACACCATCAATCATAATAAAATCGAAACATAATAGTGTAACTTAAGCAAAATCATAATGAGATCTAAAAAATAAAAACATAAAAACTTCAGTTTTTAATAATGTAACTTTATTATTTAAAAGATAACAAATTCGAAAAAAAAAAAAAACATAAAACATATTAAAAAAAAAAAGTGTAATTTCAGCAAAAAAAACTGGGTAACTTCAGTCATTATATGAGTAACTTCAGTTACTAAAAGTGTAACTTCAGTCATTATATGTGAAACTTCAGTAAAACAACAACATTAACCACAAAAAAATATGTATAACTTCAGTACAAAAATGTGTAACTTCAGTCATTAAATATGTAACTTCAGTCATTATATAAAAACGAGATCTAAAAAATAAAACATAGATTCAAAAAAAAATGTGTAACTTTATTATTTAAAAGTGTAACTTTAAGCCTTAATAGTGTCACTTCAAGCCTTAAAAGTGTAACTTCAAGGCTTAAAAGTGTAACTTCAAGGCTTAAAAGTGTAACTTCAAGCATTAAAAGTGTAACTTCAAGCCTTAAAATAGGACAAAAATCCTTAACACACAAAAAAAACTTTAAAAGCAAATCTGAAAAAAATAAAAAATAGATCTAAAAAGTAAGAAAACATAAAGACATAAGAAAAGATGGAGAGGAGTAAAAATAAAAACATAAAAACATAAAAAACACAAAAAAAATGCATAAGAATTTGAAAAAAGAAAAGGAAAAAAAGTAGATCTAGCACAAACCACCACAACTTCCCTCACCAAGATCCACCACCACCGACTGGGCAGCGGCAGTGGACGTCGGAGGGAGGACAGGAGGTGACTGGTGCGGGAGAAGGAGGCCGAGGGAGTGACGGCGGTCGGTGAGTGAGGGAGGTCGGTGGTGGTTGTGAGTAAGGGATGATGGTGGTCGGGTTTTGTTAGTGGGGTGGTTGGAAGCGCGCGAGCAGGAGGCAGACGGAGTGACGGGAGAGGGGTGACGGCGACCGGAGAGGAGGGGGTGCGGTGGCCGGTGGTGGTGGTTGTCGGTTTTGTGAGTGGTGGGTAGGAGGTGGTGGGTGGTGGGTGGTGAATGAGAAGGAGGGATTATTTGGGTTTTTGAATTATTTAGATGTAGATTTTATTTTGGTTTTTTTTTTTTTTTAATCTGGCCGGTAGACGGCGGTGGACGGCGGTGGCGGCCGGTGGTGGGAGATTTTTGGATTGTTTTTTGGATTGTTTTTGGATTGTTTTTGGATTGTTTTTTTTTGGGTTTTTTATTTGAGAGTATTGATGAGAGATAAGGGAGGTAGAGAGAGAGTGGGGGAGGTTAAAATGAGAGAAAAAGATGAGGGAAGGGTATAAGTATTAGGGTTTGGATTGGGTATGTATTAGTGGGTTTGATTAGTGGGATGTGAGAGAAGTGGATTAAACACCCACTAATGACCATTTTCTTGTTTTCATCTCAACCCTTCATTTCCAAGATCCAATGGCTCACAAAAGGACTTATGGACTCACTATTTCTATAAGGACTCACATGATCCTCTCTCTCTCTCTCTCTCTCTCTCTCTCTCTATATATATATATATATATATATATATATATATATATATATATATATATATATAGAGAGAGAGAGAAAGGTTCAAATGAGTCCTTCATATCTTTTGAGTCCCTAAGTCCTCTTATGAGCCCTTAGATCTTTCAAGGTGGGTGGTTGAGATTAAAAGCAAAAAGTAACCAATACACTAATTCCTTACTTATACACTAATTAATTATCTTTCTCTCTCTAGCTTAAAGTTGATGACATTTTAGCACTTTTAGGGTTTAACTTTTGTTTTGAAGGGTAACTTTTGTTTTTTTATGAGTGTGCAGTTTTACAAGTGTAACTTTGATCTTTTATGAGTGTAACTTTAATCCAAAAACGTGTAACGTTATACTAAAAAATGATTTTACGACAAGATTTTAACATTTTACGTATTTTGAGAGGGTAACTTTAGCCTTTTACAAGTGTAACTTTAATTCAAAAAAGTGTAACCTTATACTAAAAATTGATTTTACGACAAGATTTTAACTTTTTAGGTATTTTTAGAGTGTAACTTTAGCCTTTTATAAGTGTAACTTTAATTTAATAGAATCACTTACATAGTTACATTTAACAAAAAAAAATGTACTTAGTAAGGTTTTTATTAGGCTGTTAATTAAGATGAAGGGTTTGTGCTGACCAAGGGTTGGAAAGTTAAGACTCACGCACTATAATGAAGGCATATATAGTTGGGTTTTGCGTAAATGACGCTAAATCAAAAACCTAGTGAAAAAGCAAATACTATATGTAGTCTAAATATGACACATGATTACAATATGGAATCCATGGATCCAATTTGCTAATACATTCTTCTATTCAATGTGACCGATCAAACAATAAGCAACTAGACATATAATTTAGAAATAAAAGAAGAAGATAGTTAAGCTCCCACGACAGCTTGTTCATTCATCACTATCATCACTATCATCAGAGGTGTTGTCCTTAAAAACAATGTCCCTCAAGTAATCAGGATGCACTCCCATGACAATACCAACAAGCTTTTGGCTAACAAACTCCAATAGCTCTTCGATACGGAAATCTGTAGCGGCCTACACATAACAACAAAAATGGTACATGTCTAATTTCATATTGTGTTACGTTCATCATTCACTGCAAGGCACACACTCCATTTGGTTTTTATTCAAACTTGTTCTAGTCTTCAACTTTAACTATTTATGTGACAACCCTCGCGAATGCGGAAATAAAACATACAAGCATGTGATTTAATTAGCGGAAATACGGTATTTTAAAAACCTTTATACATGCAAGATAGAAAATACGAGGAGTGTCAAAATATTACAAACTAAATAAAAAATACCACAAGAGACGTAGTCTCTCAAAGTGTTAACAAAAGACAAAGTAATTAGCAACTAGCTAAACAACGTCTAGAGGTGTTTCATCCAGGGACAACGCCCGTTAGCTCACACCCGAACCCAAAATAGCATAAGCAAAAAGCCATCCATGCAAGCAACCTGTTCATTCATGAAAAACATGAACGCCACAATCAGTGGGGAGTAACTCCGGGATCTCCCAGCCATATCACATTAAACGTACATAGAAGGAAATACAAAAGTAAAATCATGCATATATGAATATACATGTGAGATACGATAAGGATAAATAGGCAATTCGATAAATAATGATAAGAGCATATGGAATACAAATCCGAATCCATCATGTTATTCAAAGACTCGGGGAAGACACTCTTAGGCAACCGAATACGCTCACTAAGGCTTGCATCTCACCGTTAGCGGTATAAGTTTGATAAGATTGAGACTCGAGAGACAAACCAAGTCAAGTCATGCGATGATCACAATAAATCCAACATATTATCATCCATTCACGAACCAAGACATTGACGGTGTCCAATCATGCAATGACCATGAATAATATCCTGAAATCACGCATTC
>JAIUZE010068629.1:0-15087 GCA_022085475.1 Heliosperma pusillum | reverse complement strand
ACAATCAGTGGGGAGTAACTCCGGGTTCTCCCAGCCATATCACATTAAACGTACATCAAAGGAAATACAAAAGTAGAGCATGCATACATAAATATATACATGTGAGATACGATAAGAATAGATAGGCAATCCAATATAAAATGATAAGATCATAAGGAAATCAAATCCGAAACCATCATGTTATTCAAAGACTCGGGAAAGACACTCTTAGGCAATCGAATACGCTCACTAGGGCTTGCATCTCACCGTTAGCGTTATAAGATTGATAAGATTGAGACTCGACAGACAAACCAAGTCAAGTCATGCGATGATCACGATAAATTCAACATATTATCATCCATTCACGAACCAAGACTTGAGGTGTCCAATTCATGAATTACCTGAATAATATTCAGAAATCACGCATCAAAGACGACGACACAAGACGACAACTCTAACGGTAAATGAAACGCACAAGCACCGTGTACATGGCAAGTATGATTAACAGGCATCCACGGGATAAAGCATTTCCCTGAACTCATACACGATGCTACATTTCGTATATGTAGACTAATTTTCTCCTGGTAGCACGACGATAATAATACGGTCCTAGTCTAAACCTGGCCAGGATCTCGGAATAAACGTGTTCCGATTCGACATGCGATGACTTTTCGCATCCAAGACTCGGTCTTACAATATATATGCCGAGTACCCCAAATTCGGTAGATCAATTCACGAAAGAGGCGGAAAAGAGCTCAAGCCTCATAACAAGCGGTACGCTACATGCAAATAACACCACCTCGCAAGTACACAACATTTGACGGCCGGGTCGATCAACGCAATGCGTTCAACTCCCAACAACGTCGTCGTATGCCCACTAACACATGCATTTAAGCAGTAGGATACCTCTCCGTTCCGACATTGCAGCCTTACGAACGGGAAGGTAGCCAAGGGAATGAGAGTACAAAGCACAAGACAAAATAGTGCTCAAACCGTAACATTTGTAAAAACCAACTCAAAGTGGGAACATACCAAAAACCGTCACAAAACATGTGATACAAGCGAGTGAAAACTCATATATTCAAAATAATAATAATATAAGTCGCTACGTAAAATTATACGATAAACGAACGAACGGAATTATTATAAATGAAAACCGTAAACAAAAATCACAACCAACATTCAGCAGGTGCCAGCCGGTCAGGCTGACCGGCTGCGGGTCCACCGGCTCAGGTCAATACTCATGTGAAAATCAACTTGAAAATGCAGTGTGTCCCAGCCGGTCAACCGGCTGGGACCAATGGGTCATATAAAAAACAAATGAAGAAAGGGGGTGTCTCAGCCAGTGGTCTGACCGGCTGCCGGTCGACCGGCTGAGCCCAACTTCATATTTCAAAATCACGTAAAACTTCAATAATATACAGCCACTGCCCCAGCCGGTGGTCTGACCGGCTGCCGGTCGACCGGCCTGACCGACCGGCTGAGGTCAGCAGTACACGAAAATCCCATTTTTGCCTAAGGATCCAATTTCAATTATCATCCAATATTATCATAAATCATTCATACTCATATCAATACTCAATAAACAACATCCATCAACAACAACACAAGTCATAAGCTTACTAACCATAATCTAAATACGGTTTCTATCCTAGAAATCTTATAAAACACGTAAATGATATCGAGTAACCCTTCACCGTTACCTTTAAGCGTCTTTACTAATCGTCAAGCTCCTCTTCGATAAGGTAATAGTCTTTGTCGGGATCTTGGAGGTCACCTCCTACAAATAGACCATAAAAGATGAATAAAATTCATCTTGAGAAAGACGGAAAGATTGAAAAGCGAGAAAGACGATACTTTTAATATCAATACGGATAGAGGAAGGTAAGGGGAGAAGAATGAGACGAACTTACGTGAATTCTAGCAAGTAACGAATGAGTTAGGATGATTCAAAGATCGAAAAGCTATGGAGGCAAGGTTTCTTAAGGAAGAAGTAAATTTGGTTTGTGTTTGTGTTGAATGAAAATTAGGTTAAGGGAGTTAGAGTATGAGTATGTATAAGGGAAAGTCAACAAAAAGTCAAACTCGCCTTAAGACGGGATTCTCATGGAATCTCGCGGAAATTCCAAATACGAACTCGAAAATTCTAAATTCGACTCGGAACATAAAATTCTAAATTAGAACTTAAAATTACTGAAAAGATTTCGTAAAATATTTCTACTAGAAAAATAGGGTACATTTCCGGGTGTTACAAGAACGATCCTCGTACTAAATGTATAGAACGTAAATTTCTTATTACGATCTTAAATTGCCGAAACTCGCCTGTATGAGTCAATACACTTGCACACGCGCACAAAGGTATTCTGACCGAGTGTCTTGCTAATATATTAATTTGTAATAGTAATTTAAAAGCGTTTTAAAATATTTATGTTGTTTAATTAATTGGTTGTATAGTTCGGAGTTTAGGGAAAGTATAACATATGTTGCTTCGGAATCTAATTAATAATGTTTTCCGTTAACTTTACTAATTAAAAAAATGATTTCCAAAAATGTTTTAGTTTGTCGTCGGTAATCTTGTTATGGTTAGTCTAAAATCTTTGAGGTTGATAAATTATCTTTGGCTCATGTTTTGTCATTGTCGAAGACGACAACAACATAAATGTGGGGGAATTTGATAAGACGATAATTATTTATATTTATACCCCTTTTATATATACTTTTACGGCCATCGATCACATTATTTGAGCTACTTGTTTTACATTTCTTAGTTTCGGGATTTAATTACCAGTATACTATTTTATATGTAAATGGTTTCACTTAGTGTGTTTCAGTATATACTAGATTACCAGATTGCAATCCGAAAGAGAATGGGCCGAATTATACGAATGACGGGTCCAATATACGTGCCTTATTCAGACTTGCTGGATCAACATAGCAAAGAGAACACTAGCCCATTTCGTTGCATAGGACTAACAAGTGATAAGCCCAAAGTTTATGGTTGACAACTTGACAAAAGGAATCAATTGAATTAATTAGACATCAAGTGGGCTCAAATGCTAAAGGAAAATAACAGATGTATCACGCATTCTAGTGAAATACCATATGAAGGAAGCTACTGTAAACGCAGCAATGGAAGTTTGTCTCCGCCCCAAGTTCAGTCTCTTATATTTTAATCACAAATCTATCCTATTCCTTGCAAAAACAGAGCATGTATATCCGATTACAAGTGTATATGACAGGGTTGTCGCGTACCCTAATCAAAGATAAATAACCCTCGGCTAGGCTAACAACAAATAAATGCAGTTAGGGAAGTAAGGGGTTGATCTCGGGGAGACGGGAGATACTTGTGAAAAGATATGATTAGAATTTTTACTTGTATGATTGTCACAATGGTTATTACTAATGCTAGAAAACTAAAACAATAATTAATGACTCAATATAGAAAAGGATCTAGGGAAGTAGGTTCACACATGTAGATTAACATATTGTTGAAATTGGATTTAGGATATGCAAATAATTCATTGTGAGTTCGTAAGAATGATGTGTTCATTACAATCATAGATTAATAATTCATTGTGAGTTCGTAAGAATAATGTGTTCATTACAATCGTTATAGTCCAAACATGCATAGACACAATGTTTTAAAGGCATAATTTCTTTTATCCATTTATCATCTTTTAATCAATCTAACATGGCTATCTTACACCCTAGAAAAATGACTACTTATGCATGATTAACAATGAAAGGGAAACTAAGATTATAAAACTAAGAATGATAAACATGATGAAGGAAATACTAAAAGAAAATAAAACTATAATGTAAAAACGAGAATAAAGATTAACGAAAAGGATGAGCAAAGATTGAAATGGAACAAGAACTTGAATAGGAAAAGCAAACCCGAAAACTTGAGTTCCAATTACAAGTAGAACCATACAAACTTAGAACTAAACTAAACTAGAGAAAACTAAACTAAACTAAACTAAGAAAGATGAGAGAAAACTAAACTAAACTAAACTAAGAAGAGAAGTGTTTTTGTATGAGATTGTGTGTTGAGAAGAGGGGCTGGAGCTCTCTTTATATAGCATTAGGGTTTCGTGGGGAAGGGGTCGAGCATTGAACATATAGGACAAAAAGAGGAAGTTGAAGCATTTTGCTCGAAGCTGCAGCGATACCCGATCGGGTAAGTTGTCATCTAGAAGCTTTTGACTAATGTTTCATCTCCCTTTCCTTTGACTTGACTTCCATCATCCCCCTTGACCTCTTCAATCGGGTTTGTTGATAGGGTTTGATGTAAAGCGATGAATTCTTCTGCCTAATTGATTGATCTTCCGGCAACTGCGAAACTGTCTTTACTCCTTCTCTCTTTTGAATTAGTGAACCTTCTTGAAATGCCTTCGACATGGTCAAGCTTGCTTCTTCAAATCGTCGGGTTCTAGGCAATTGCTCGGGAATATAGGAAAAGGGCGTAGAAACGTCATTTTCCCTACAAAACAGGTTAGAACATAGGAATTCGCCTAGAAGACGATATTAGCTCATAAAGTGGCTTGACAAAGCACAAATGACATACAAAACCGAGCTAAATCGGGGGTTAAAATCATACAAATATTCACTTATCAGTATAAATACCCGTCTCAATATCAGAAATTAGGCAAGTGAATACCCATATCTTTTATAAAGAAAGATGAGTGAAAGGAGTGACGATTCAATCATTTGGGTCACAATATGTAGTTGAAGCAGTTCTCGGACGGCGTCTTAGTACACGTCCGAGTATGGGTGGATTCCGAGTCGATCGGAGGTGTGATATCCGATGGTCGAGCTGCGGATTCCGGGCAATAAAAATAAGTTCTTCTTACTTCTTCTTTGTATTCAATCTATTGGTTGAATTCGTTGATTAATTTTAGTGTTTGAAAACCGTTGGTTGTTTATAATCTTCAGTTATTTGTATCAAAAGTTTGACTCGTTTTAATTATAAGTTTCAATTTCAGTTTATAATTTGTAGTCTTATGATTGTCTGAAATTGATACGTTTGCTAATTATATGATTCTGGCTTAGTTCGAGTTGTATAATAAGAGTGGCAACTAGCTTTAATTAATCTCTCCAAATTGGGCTTATTTTAGGTTAGGAGTAATATTTGGTCAGTTAATCTATTAGGTAGTGACGACACTTAAATGGTTAACTCGATTAATAACGTCTTCTTGGTTCAATATTGCTTCTAATCCGGTCTTTAGTAGGGTGTGACAAACTTACATCGGTCGGTTAGTTAAGAATTGGTCTAGATTTAGTTCAGGTCGGTTGTAATTAAGAGAAGATAGGGAGTTCTTGTTATCTTGAGTTCCGCAATTAATCTATAAATAAATTAAAGAGTTGACGTAAACAAATATCGGTTGCCAAGCTAAATTACCGTGAGAATATGTGCTTAATCGGGTATTCAACTTCACTATTAGACATTAGTATTTAGGTAAGTTAGTTTATTAAAATCACAAATGATACCCCCCTTTTATCGTAAATATGTTAACAACCGTAAATAATAGTACATATGTAAGTTAGTTAATAAATATTACTAGATAGTTAATTTGTTTTTCCAGTCTCTCCATGGGATCGGCCCTACTTATCCTTTACTATGTTTATAGTTTTGACGTTAAGATAGGTAAATAAATTGTTAATTTGTATGCGCAAACGACACGTATCAATTGTAGAGAGAAGTATGAGAAAATAAGCAAGAATCATCTAGTGATAAATTGAACAACAATTGTCCTATTTATGGACAAAAGGGCCGGCCCCTTTGATCACCAAGAGAGTGATTTTCTTCTTATTTTATTCCCATGCAATGTGGTGGTGTGTAGTAGTGTAAGTGATGATTATAATGTAGTTGTTATGTCACTTTCACTTGGTGACTTGTGAGTATGTAGAAGGATCAACCATCATCACTACCCACTATACTCAATTTTCGGCACATATGGTAACATATGGTCCATTTTGATTTTTGATATTTGTCCCACAAATACTTATTAATCATATGCTTAATTATCTTATATAATTAAGGTTTAATTTGATCATATAACAATTATATGACACAAATTAATAAACAATATGTACTTAACATTTAAGTGATATTTTACCATTATACCAATATATAATAGGTCCCACAATTCTTAGTTAATTTATTTTACAACTCCTTGTAAATATAATTAACTAATTACCTCTATCTCAAAGCCTCCACTAATTTAGTAATTTAACGATTAATTACTAAGTTAGATCTTATTTAGTCATATTAAAATAAGATATAAATTTATTAGTCAGTTATCGCATAATTGAAAAATAAGCTTAATCGAATTTGAGTTCTTAACTCAATTTCTAACAATTAACGCTCGTACATATCAAATATATGTAATGGACTAATTAACTGTATCATATACAAATAATTAGTTACTATTTGGATTTCATCCTATAGGTGTGACCGAAAGGGATCAGTTGATCACCGCTGTCATACGACAATAACGTCAAACTCTAGTCAGCCAACCGTTATTGATTTACGTTAATCAACTGACTAATCAAATATATATAGTCAATAAATATCACAATTATATTCCTTAATGAGATTTATTATGTGGTGCACTATTGTGGAGGACACCTACTCCAACAATCTCCCACTTGTCTGACACAAGTGTGTATCACCAATTCTCTTGTCTCCTTATCACATCTCCCACTCAACGCAAGGTGTCTTTCAGGTCGCACTTGCGATTGATTATATCTAGAGTGGTTTTCTGGATAGGGAGAGTAACTGTCTGACCGGAAAATCTACCATAGATCTCTTTCCGAGCGTGGCCACGCATTTACAAGAACTTCTCCTCGAGTGGCCTAAAGATGTTTGTACCCAACGTGGGTGGACAATTCCTGTTAATTCATCTACTCTGTCTGATGCAGATCACCATGATCCAGAAGATGTTCATCGGCCTCCTTTTACGGCACGACCTTGAACATCAACAAAAACCAATCGAAAACTGCACCGACTCAGATAGATGGTCGCCAGTCAAAAGAATCGACTCATAGGAATAAGATAGAAGACCCTGCCACGACCAGGCATCAAATAATTGATTTAAGGGTCTCTACAAAGGTCAATGTCCGACAGAGTGTCATACAGTCTGTCTATGTAAACGACCAGTCATCTCCATGACCTCATGGTGCTGAACCAACCATCGATCGACTTACAATCTAGTCACTTCGAGACGTCACCTCATTGAGTGACTAGGGAAAAAATACTAAGTTCGTCCTATTCACTTGACTAGGGTCCAACATTGTCTTAGTATCTATTCGCATAAAATAAGTATTAAATTTAGTCAAACTAAATAAAAGAGTTTATAATAAAACTCGAACAATGAATGCAATTATCATATATGAAATAATTAATACAACATTCAATTATTACATATTACATAATCTATAGGAATTCTGGTACAGGTCTCAATCCCATTGTGACGACATGAGCATCATGCTTAGCCTTTGATAAAGGCTTGGTTACAGGATCAGCAATGTTGTCATCTGTCCAACCTTACAAATGTTAATTTACTTTCTGTCCACGTAATCTCTAATTACATGATATTTCCTAAGTACATGTCTAGACTTGTTAATAGACTTGGGCTCTTTTGCTTGAAAAATAGCCCCACTGTTATCACAATAAATCGTGATAGGATCTTTGGCAGTAGGGACTACAGTTAGTCCTTCCAAAAATTACCGAATCCACACATCTTCCTTTGCAGCTTCAGACGCTGCAAGGTACTATGTTTCTATTGTAGAATCCGCTGTAACGCTTTGCTTGACACTCTTCCAGCAAACATCTCCTCCATTCATCATAGAAACATAGCCGGATTGGGATTTCATATCATCCCTATCTGTTTGGAAATTGGCATCTGTGTAACCTTTTAAACGTAACTCAGTCTCGCCTCCAAACACTAAAAACGAATCCTTGGTCCTTCTCAAGTACTTAAGGATGTTCTTTACAGCTATCCAGTGACTCTCACCTGGATTTGCTTGATAACGACTTGTCATGCTCAAAGCATATGCAACATCGGGACGAGTGCGCATCATAGCGTACATGATTGATCCAACAGCGGATGCGTAAGGGATCAACTATTTATATTTATACCCCTTTTATATATACTTTTACGGCCATCGATCACATTATTTGAGCTACTTGTTATACATTTCTTAGTTTCGGGATTTAATTACCAGTATATTATTTTATATGTAAATGGTTTCACTTAGTGTGTTTCAGTATATACTAGATTACCAGATTGCAATCCGAAAGAGAATGGGCCGAATTATACGAATACTGGGTCCAATATACGTGCCTTATTCAGACTTGCTGGATCAACATAGCAAAGAGAACACTAGCCCATTTCGTTGCATAGGACTAACAAGTGATAAGCCCAAAGTTTATGGTTGACAACTTGACAAAAGGAATCAAATGAATTAATTGACATCAAGTGGGCTCAAATGCTAAAGGAAAATCACAGATGTATCACGCATTCTAGTGAAATACCATATGAAGGAAGCTACTGTAAACGCAGCAATGGAAGTTTGTCTCCGCCCCAAATTCAGTCTCTTATATTTTAATCACAAATCTATCCTATTCCTTGCAAAAATATATCCTGTATATCCGAATACAAGTGTATAAATACCCGTCTCAATATCAGAAATTAGGCAAGTGAATACCCATATCTTTTATAGAGAAAGATGAGTGAAAGGAGTGACGGTTCAATCATTTGGGTCACAATATGTAGTTGAAGCAGTTCTCGGACGGCGTCTTAGTACACGTCCGAGTATGGGTGGATTCCGAGTCGATCGGAGGTGTGATATCCGATGGTCGAGCTGCAGATTCGGGGCAATAAAAATAAGCTCTTCTTACTTCTTCTTTGAATTCAATCTATTGGTTGAATTCGTTGATTAATTTTAGTGTTTCAAAACCGTTGGTTGTTTATAATCTTCAGTTATTTGTATCCAAAGTTTGGCTCGTTGTAATTATAAGTTTCAATTTCAATTTATAATTTGTTGTCTTATGATTGTCTGAAATTGATACGTTTGCTAATTATATGATTCTGGCTTAGTTCGAGTTGTATAATAAGATTGGCAACTAGGTTTAATTAATCTCTGCAAATTGGGCTTATTTTAGGTTAGGAGTAATATTTGGTCAGTTAATCTATTAGGTAGTGACGACACTTAAATGGTTAACTTGATTAATGACGTCTTCTTGGTTCAATATTGCTTCTAATCCGGTCTTTAGTAAGGTGTGACAAACTTACATCGGTCGGTTAGTTAAGAATTGGTCTAGACTTAGTTCAGGTCGGTTGTAATTAAGAGAAGATAGGGAGTTCTTGTTATCTTGAGTTCCGCAATTAATCTATAAATAAATTAAAGAGTTGACGTAAACAAATATCGGTTGCCAAGCTAAATTACCATGAGACTATGTGCTTAATCGGGTATTCAACTTCACTATTAGACATTAGTATTTAGTTAAGTTAGTTTATTAAAATCACAAATGAAACCCCCCTTTTATCGTAAATATGTTAAAAAATAGTACATATGCAAGTTAGTTAATAAATATTACTAGATAGTTAATTAGTTTTTCCAGTCTC
Organism: Heliosperma pusillum; assembly: GCA_022085475.1. Taxonomy (NCBI): domain Eukaryota; kingdom Viridiplantae; phylum Streptophyta; class Magnoliopsida; order Caryophyllales; family Caryophyllaceae; genus Heliosperma; species Heliosperma pusillum. The sequence continues at coordinate 5,476 of JAIUZE010068629.1, read as the reverse complement.
TCCATGGGATCGACCCTACTTATCCTTTACTATGTTTATAGTTTTGACGTTAAGATAGGTAAATGAATTATTAATTTGTATGCGCAAACGACACGTATCAATTGTAGAGAGAAGTATGAGAAAATAAGCAAGAATCATCTAGTGATAAATTGAACAACAATTGTCCTATTTATGGACAAAAGGGCCGGCCCCTTTGATCACCAAGAGAGTGATTTTCATCTTATTTTATTCCCATGCATTGTGGTAGTGTGTAGTAGTGTAAGTGATGATTATGGTGTAGTTGTTATGTCACTTTCACTTGGTGACTTGTGAGTATGTATAAGGATCAACCATCATCACTACCCACTACACTCAATTTTCGGCACATATGGTAACATATGGTCCATTTTGATTTTTGATATTTGTCCCACAAATACTTATTAATCATATGCTTAAGTATCTTATATAATTAAGTGTTAATTTGATCATATAACAATTATATGACACAAATTAATAAACAATATGTACTTAACATTTAAGTGATATTTTACAATTATATCAATATATAATGGGTCCCACAATTCTTAGTTAATTTATTTTACAACTCCTTGTAAATATAATTAACTAATTACCTCTATCTCAAAGCCTCAACTAATTTAGTAATTTAACGATTATTTACTAAGTTAGATCTTATTTAGTCGTATTAAAATAAGATATAAATTTATTAGTCAGTTTCTAACAATAAATTGAAAAATAAGCTTAATCGAATTTGAGTTCTTAACTCAATTTCTAACAATTAACGCTCGTACATATCAAATATATGTAATGGACTAATTAACTGTATCATATACAAATAATTAGTTACTATTTGGATTTCATCCTATAGGTGTGACCGAAAGGGATCAGTTGATCACCGCTGTCATATGACAATAACGTCAAACTCTAGTCAGGCAACCGTTATTGATTTACGTTAACCAACTGACTAATCAAATATATATAATCAATAAATATCCCAATTATATTCCTTAATGAGATTTATTATGTGGCGCACTACTGTGGAGGACACCTACTCCAACAATCTCCCACTTGTCTGACACAAGTGTGCGTCACCAATTCTCTAGTCTCTTTATCACATCTCCCACTCAAAGCAAGGTGTCTTTCAGGTCGCACTTTCGATTGATTATATCTAGAGTGGTTTTCTCGATAGGGAGAGTAACTGTCTGACCGGAAAATCTACCATAGATCTCTCTCCGAGCGTGGCCACGCATTTACAGTAACTACTCCTCGAGTGGCCTAAAGATGTTTGTACCCAACGTGGGTGGACAATTCCTGTTAATTCATCTACTCTGTATGATGCAGATCACCATGATCCAGAAGATGTTCATCGGCCTCCTTTTACGGCACGACCTAGAACATCAACCAAAACCAATCGAAAACTGCATCGACTCAGATAGATGGTCGCCAGTCAAAAGAATCGACTCATAGGAATAAGATAGAAGACCCTGCCACGACCAGGCATCAAATAATTGATTTAAGGGTCTCTACAAAGGTCAATGTCCGACAGAGTGTCATACAGTCTGTCTATGTAAACGACCAGTCATCTCCATGACCTCATGGTGCTGAACCAACCATCGATTGACTTACAATCTAGTCACTTCGAGACGTCACCTCATTGAGTGACTAGGCACAAAATACTAAGTTCGTCCTATTCACTTGAAAATGGTCCAACATTTTCTTACAATCTATTCGGATAAATAAAGTATTAAATTTAGTCAAACTAAATAAAAGAGTTTATAATACAACTCGAACAATGAATGCAATTATCATATATGAAATAATTAATACAACATTCAATTATTACATATTACATAATCTATAGGAATTCTGGTACAGGTCTCAATCCCATTGTGACGACATGAGCATCATGCTTAGCCTTTGATAAAGGCTTGGTTACAGGATCAGCAATGTTGTCATCTGTCCAACCTTACAAATGTTAATTTACTTTCTGTCCACGTAATCTCTAATTACATGATATTTCCTAAGTACATGTCTAGACTTGTTAATAGACTTGGGCTCTTTTGCTTGAAAAATAGCCCCACTGTTATCACAATAAATCGTGATAGGATCTTTGGCAGTAGGGACTACAGTTAGTCCTTCCAAAAATTACCGAATCCACACAGCTTCCTTTGCAGCTTCAGACGCTGCAATGTACTTTGCTTCTGTTGTAGAATCTGCTGTAACGCTTTGCTTGACACTCTTCCAGCAAACATCTCCTCCATTCATCATAGAAACATAGCCGGATTGGGATTTCATATCATCCCTATCTGTTTGGAAATTGGCATCTGTGTAACCTTTTACACGTAACTCGGTCTCGCCTCCAAACACTAAGAACGAATCCTTGGTTCTTCTCAAGTACTTAAGGATGTTCTTTACAGCTATCAAGTGACTCTCACCTGGATTTGCTTGGTAACGACTTGTCATGCTCAAAGCATATGCAACATCGGGACGAGTGCACATCATAGCGTACATGATTGATCCAACAGCGGATGCGTAAGGGATCAATTTCATGCGTTCAATCTCCTCGGGTTTGGTAGGGCACTCTGACTTGATCAAGGTGATCCCACTAGCCATAGGAAGAAAGCCTCTCTTGGAGTCTTTCATGTTGAACCTATCAATACTTTTATCAATATAAGTTTCTTGACTTAATGCTAGGAATCTTTTAGATCTATGCCTATAGATCCGGATACCTAAGATGAGCTGGGCCTCTCCTAAGTCTTTCATTTAGAAATGAATCCCTAGCCACTCCTTCACAGAAGTGAGCATTGGAATATCATTCCCAATGAGTAGTATGTCATCTACATAAAAGACTAGAAACGTTACTTTACTCCCACTAAACTTCATGTATAAACATGGTTCCTCGACACTTCTAGTGAAACCATTTTGTTTAATTACATGATCGAAACGATGATTTCAAATCCTGGATGCTTGTTTAAGACCATAGATGGATCTCTTAAGTTTTCATACCTTCTTAGGGTTTGATGGATCCACAAAACCTTCAGGTTGTGTCATGTACACTTCCTCTTCTAGAATCCCATTCAAGAAGGCGGTTTTGAAATCCATTTGCCAAATCTCATAAATATGAAATGCGGCAACCGCTAAGATAACCCTTATTGATCGAAGCATGGCGACTGGGGCAAAGGTTTCGTCATAGTGAAGACCATGAACTTAGGTGAAACCTTTTGCCACCAATCTAGCTTTGTAAACATCATTATGTTTATGGATGCCACTTTTGATCTTATAGATCCATGTACACTGAAGAGGTCTTACCTCCTTAGGTAAATCAACCAAGTCCCATACTTGATTGTCGTACATAGAATCCATTTCGGATTGCATGGCTCCCAGCCACAGCTTTGAGTCGGGACTAGAAATGGCTGCTTTGTAGGTAGTAGGTTCGTTACTTTCAAAAAGTAATACATTATAGTCATCACCTTCCTCTATAATACCAAGGTATCTATCAGGTTGATGACTAATTCTGCTTGACCTCCTAGGTTCCGAAGAAATAATGACCGTGTCAGACAAAGAGGGAACGTTTTCCTCGTCGTCCTTTTCGGTTTGTGGCTCTTGGACTTCATCAAGTTCAAATTTTCTCCCACTCTATCTTTTAGAAATAAAATCATTTTCTAAAAAGACTACATCACGAGACACAAACACTTTGTCCTCGTGTTTATTGTAGACGTAATAAGCACGTGTTTCCTTTGGATATCCTACAAACAGACATTTGTCAGAGTTGGATGCGAGTTTATCGTCAGACTTATTATTAACAAACGCATCGCATCCCCAAATTCTCATAAACGATAAATAAGGGACTTTCCATGTCCATATCTCATATAAAGTCTTGTTTGCCGTTTTAGACGGGCTTCGATTTAGTGAAAATATTGCAGATAAAATAGCAAAACCCCAAAAATAATCAGGAAGCTATGTCAGACTCATCGTAGATCGAACCATATCTAATAAAGTTCGATTTTTCCTTTCGGACACACCATTTAATTGAGGTGTCCCAGGAGGAGTCCATTGTGATACTATACCACAATTTTTTAGGTTTGAATCAAATTCATTGTTCAAGTATTCACCACCACGATCGGATCGTAGGGCTTTAATCTTTTTATTCAATTGGTTTTCTACTTCTTTTTGAAATTCTTTGAATTTTTCAAAAGCATCACTTGTATGCCTCATCAAGTAGACATATCCATATCTACTCAAGTCGTCGGTAAAAGTAATGAAGTAGTGATAACCACCTCTAGCTTGGATAGTCATTGGACCGCATACATCCGTATGTATAAGCCCTAATACTTCACTTGCTCGTGTCCCTTTTCCCGTAAAAGGAGCACGAGTCATCTTGCCTAGAAGACAAGATTCGCATACACCATAAGATTCATAATCGAATGGTTTGAGTATTGTAACAACCCGAAATATACCCGATTTTTCTAGTAAAAATATTTACTACACTTTTCAGTAGAACTTAAGTTTTTAAAATAGGAATTTTTGTTCTGAGTCTTATTTTGAAATTCCGCGTTCGTATTTGGAATTTCTGAGAGATTTCATGAAAGGACCGTTTTTAGTCATCTTTGACTTTTCTTGACTTTTAAGTCGTCTTTGACTTTTTCTTGACTTTTTAAAGTCGTCATTGACTTTTCTTGACTTTTAAGTCGTCATAAACTTTTCTTGACTTTTACGTCATCTTTGACTTTTCTCGACTTTTAAGTCGACTTGACTTTCGTTGACTTTTCCCGACTGGGCTGGTAAGTTTGAAGACGAAATTTTATTTAAAAAAATAATATTTTTGATTTATTTTTATTTAGATTATTAAGATTATTAATTTATATAATATTTTGAATTTATTCGGGGAATTAGAAGAATAACGTTTACGGTTTACCGAACGTCATTTAACTATTCCCGACTCATCGTAAAATCCCGTAACAAAATCGAAACTCGACTTTGGCATGAGTCACCCGCCCATGTCATCGCTTTCCACTCACAATTAGATATTTTAATTATTTTGATTAAACTAATCAAAATATCTAGATATTTCTTTACTTTATCGATCCGTCAACGAAGATTACGCAAATCGCTCAAAAAACAGACCGATTCCTCACCATATTACACGGCTCCTTTAGTCCTCGAATAGGGCTTGATATTTTCATTACTTTTGATTACAATATCATAATATCTAGATATTATTTCACTTTATCGATCAGTTAACGAAAATTACGCAAAACGCTCGAAATCTGACCCGACAATCACAAGACCACACGGCTCCCTTACCACTCTTAAGCCTTGATATTTTCATTATTTTTCATTACAATATCATAATATCTTGATGTTTAGTTTAATTAACTTTATTTAATTAACTTTATCGTTAATTATATTTAATCGTTTACCGTAAAATAATTATTAAACGCGAGTCAATTACGTAACAACAATTTCAAAACCCGACATC